>LKTO01000267.1:0-68162 GCA_001399465.1 Hymenoscyphus scutula | reverse complement strand
TTATATACTTAGTCTACTCATTCTAGAGGATTCTGTCAAGTCAATGCGTTGCGATCAATGCGTTGCGTTACTAAGCGAGGTCACGTGCTCACGTCGCTGGAGTACTCCAAGACTCACTCTACGGGTGTAACCCTTGACAATAGTACTATCTCTTAGCTTAGTATAAGAACTTAGGCCTTCTAAAAGATTAGATAATTATATTAAGTAGAAATAGATAGATAATAAATAAGATTAGATTTAAGTAGATTTAATACTTTAATAAGTATATAAAAGGTTATATAGTTAGATAATATAGACTTCTTATTCTTAATAGCTATAAGTTATATATTTTAGTTTAATTTTAGTAATACTATTAGAATAATAGTATTATTACTCTCTATATACTACTATACTTATCTTATATTCTCTAGCCTCTTAATATTAGCTATTTTAGTCTACTAAAGATATTATATAATAAGTAAATTAAGAATCTCGTTTAGGTTAGAATTTAGTATATTACTAAGCTTAAGTTTCTTTCTATATTTAAAGAGGTATTCGATACTATATTTATAGAGTAGAATATTAAGAGTAGATTTCGAGTAACTAGCTTAGTACTATATAATCTAGAGAATATTCTTTCTTATCTTAATCTAAGGCTTAAGATACTAACTCTACTCTCTATAAACGAGCTAATCTAGACTCTAAAGACGCTATAGAACGTAATAGAGCTTGAATTCTAGACGATATATCTTAAAAACTATATTATATAATACTAAAATAGCTCTTTTATATTAATTAATAAGGTATTTAATTAGCTTACTAAGAGAGCTTAAATTATAGTATACGAAGCTACTCTTATAAGAGCTAAAATTAAGGTAGTATAAGATATAAATTAGTTTAAAAAGAGAAGAGAGAGAAAGTAAAAGAGATATATTTACTAAGATAAAAGTCTTATAGTTAAGAAAGATAGAGAAATTATTTAAAGTACTTAAACTTAGTAGAAAGAGAGTAGTAATAATATATAGTACTAGTACTTAGAAGCTAAGTAGCGACGTTATAGTTTATATAATTAGATTAGATATAATATAGTTTACTACTAAGCGATATATATTACTAAGCGACGTCCTTTCCTCTACTCTACTATCTAAAGAGTAAAATTAAATAATTATAATATATTATATTAATTAATCTAAATCTAAATCTAATAAACTAGAAGTATCTATAGCCTCTTAACAAGTTCGTATATTATAACTAGACTTTCTATAGATACTATATTATTATCTAGACAGCTACCTCTTCTTTTACCTACTCTTCTTAGAGTACTTATCGCGTTAAGTCTATTCCTCTACTTCCTTCTAAGCTAATACGTCCTATATATCCTCTATAGTAAGTACCTCTCCCTTAATAGACCTAAGTCTTTTTATCTCTCTAGCGTTTACTTAGTACTTTATTTACCTTACGAAGAGTATAGACTTTAGCTAATAATAAAGTTATCTTATAAGCTAATAGCTCTATACTCTTAGCTAATATAGCTACTATTTAGAAAATAGAGGTTAGTAAGCTTTCTTAATAACGTATAATCTGATTCTTAACTAATATCGTCTATAAAAGAGTATTAGTTAGGTTATAAGAAAGGAGTCTATAAGACCTAAAGGTTAATATCGATAGAGAGAGTCTATAATACTATATTTCGCTTATATATTCTTAACTAGTTAATACTATATACTAATAAGCTCTAGATCTTCGTATAAGGCTCTTTAGAAGTCGTAAACGTAATTAAAACGTGTCTTTAACTCTAGTTATTAAGAGTTATATCTATAGAGTAAGTCTTAGAGAACTCTAGCGACGTGAGCACGTGACCTCGCTTAGTAACGTAACGTATTAATCGCAACGTATTAACTTAATAGAACCTTTAAGAGTATATATAGTAGAATCCTCTAGAATAAGTAGACTAAGTATATAAGGTAGTAAGAACTCTACTCTAGAAAGAATAATCGAATCTTCTTATATATAGACACCTCTATAGTTTAATTTATAGTATTTACTATAAGTTCTAATATATTACTTCTAAGTTAATTATAATCTAGAGTTTCTTTCCTCTAATTTTTATAGTTACTATTTATTAATATATAATTATAGTAAATAGTATCTTATATAAGAGCTAGGTAGATCTATATACTTTAGTTATATAAGTAGCTTACTACTTATATACTTAAGCTTATAGAGTACTACCTCTCTTTACCTTTACTCTATATATATAAATAAATATAAATAGAGATTATATTTATATATTACTCTTTATAACTACTAGGTTATACTAATACTAATTAGTAAGTGTATATAGATTAGATATACTTATTATATACCTCTATCTCTTCTCGAATCGTAGTATATTATAATATAGTATAGTAGTATTATAACTTAAAGAGTAAAGTCTCTCTCTCGAAGTATAGATATATACTTTACTAATATAATAAGTATCTTATTATACTTATAAGGCCTTCTTAGATCGTTCTTATAAGATACTAGAATTATAAAGAATAGATATCTATTAACTCCTTTACGAACTCTCTTAAGACCTTTAAGATAAAGAGATTTAGATTTCTACTAGTAATAGCGACTCGGTCGAGCTAGTACTACTTTCTCTATATTACGAATATCCCTCTTATTAAAACAACCTTCTCTAATTTATACTCTTATTTATACTCTTATCTATACTCTTATAATACTTACTAGATTTATCTCTTAATTCGTAATACTATCGAACCTTAGTAGAGCTAGAATCTAAGACTCTCTATACCTCTCTTAGAGAAGCTAGAATTTTAAACTTTCTATATAGTACTCTCTATATAGTACTTTCTATACTCTACTTCTTATACTTCTCTACCTCGTTTAATAATAATATAGCTAAACTAATAGAGCTACTAATTAAGCTTAGTAAGAAGAACGTTATAAAGTTTATTAATAAATATAATTAAATAGAAGATAATAATAAAGTACTTTAGACTATCTTTTAAAAAGACTTTAAAGGCTAGAATAAAGACTACTTTATAATAGTAAATAAGTTCTAGGTTATTAAGCTATATAAGATACTTTATTATAGAGATATATAGGTTAAGATAGATAGTAAAAAGGTATATATAGCTATAGTACTTATTAATACTCTTAAGAAGGTTAATCTAGTTAAGTAGATAGATAAGAAGATACTTAATATTATAAAGAGTAAAGATATAAACTTAGTAGGATTTAACTAAAGATATAAGATAATATATAACTTCTTCTTTTAATATAGAGATTCTCTTTAACCTTAAAGTACTTCTTCTACTTAACTATCTACTTAACTTTCTACTTAATTATCTACTTAACTACCTACTTAATTACTAACTTAAATAACCTCTTAAAGTACTAGTTAAGACGTCTCTTAAATACCTTAAGTTACTTCTTAAGTCTTAGTCTTAATCTAACTAGATCCTGCCTCTCTAGAGACTTCTATAGTATAATAACTATAAGGTATTTAACTATATAACACTCTACTAGGAATAGTATAGCTAAATTAATATATAAGCTTATCTACCTTATACTAGTTTTAATAATCTTAAATAGACGTAAATTTATTTTAGCTCTAGTAAGGTAATACTATACTCTCTTTATCTACTCTACTATCTATATCTCTAGTACCTCTCGTATCTTCTATATAACTATAGTAGCTAACTTATATCTAATTATAAGTAAAACTAGAGTATAGACAAGAATTAATAAACTTAGTAAAGATCTATATAGACGATATAAAGTATAGAGACACTAGTAATAACTTTAGATATAAAGTTACTATACTCTTTAATATCTATATTAGATATAATATATCTAAGACAGTCTATATAAAAGCTCTATCTATTATACTTAAGGGCCTAGCTTTAGACTTTTACTATATAACTCTTACTACTACTAACCTCTCTTTTTAAGACCTCTACTATACTATTTAGAACTAATTTAAAGACGTAAGTTATAAGCGAGCTATACTCGCTAAATAGAATAATCTAAGTCTTAACCTTATTAAGTCCTAGAACTCGAATAAAATAACTACTTAGTTCTTCTAACTCCTTATAGCTAGACTCTAAGTACTTCGCTATAGACTTATCTAGAATCTCTAAATCGACTTCTTTCTCTTAAATAAGCTTATACTCGCTTACTAGAATACTTCTAAGTACTAGATTATATACTCTTCCTCTCTACTCTCTTCTTAACTATTAGCTACTATTAGTACTCTTAAGACGTTAATTACTATCTATAAGCATGTCTATAGTACTACTACTACTAGCCTAGTAATAATCTATATAATAGACTATAGGTTCTAATCCTTATATAGTAGCCTATATATAAACTAAGGCTATATCTATTATAGAAATAACTTCTATAGAAGGAATAAGAAGTAATACTTTATTTATAAGAAGTAAGGCTACTAGTTAATAAACTACTCTAAGTATAAGCGTAACTAAGTAAGAGATTACTTTAAGTTAAGATATTAAAGTAAGCTTAGAGAGGAATTTAATAAACCTACCTTTAAAAGGTTATTTAGATAGTACGTCCTTAAGTATAAAGGAGAATAGTTTAACTCTTATAATAAAGTATTTTAAGCTATTATTCTTAAAGATAATAAAGAAGAGCTCTTAAATACCTCTAAGCTTAAAGAGAGCGAGAGCGAGAGCTTTATAACTTCGCTTAGCTAAATTAGTACTTTAAGCGCTATAAGTATTACTTCTAAGTTTACTAAGACAGCCTGTTTTTATACTTTTATAAGCTTACTATCTACTCTACTCGCTAAAGATAAGGAAATCGAGGCTCTAATATCTATAGAAGCTAAATACTATAACTTAAGCTACTAGTTTAGTATTATAATCGATATAGACGTAGCCTTAAAGTTAACTATAGAATATAACTAATACTTAGTATATAAATTAATTTAGAATACTCTAATTACTATAGCTATAGAGAGTAAAGTAACTATTAAATTTAGTATTAGTATAGTAGTATTACTAGGCTCTATATACGTTAATTTATCTATTAGTCTAGTTGAATTCTATATACTTTAGATAGACACTCTCTTTCTACTTTACTTAGCGGATATAGACAAGCTAGGAGTCTACTTTAATAATCTTAAAAATATACTTATTATCTTATAAGGCGAAGTATTAGTAGTATAGCGCTTTAGACACCTCTTTCTAGTTTAGAGAGAGTCTTTATACTTCTTTCTATAGGAATCTCTAAGCTAACTTATAGAGACTAAGATTCGCCGACTTTATAGACGCTTTAGACACTTATCTATTAGCCGCCTCTAGCTTCTACTAGAGCGTACCGGCTACGATATTAACCTAGGTATACTTAAGTATCTAAACAAGTACTACTACTACTATAAAAAGTATAGAAAATCCTCTAGCCGCTTCTACTTTACTCTCTATAATAACGTTAAATTTAATTATAATATCTATGTTAATATTATATATATTAATAGCTAGCCTCTATTATATATTATAGATAAATATACTTACTTCTAAGCTAGTAAGTAGCTACGTTAAATCTTAGCTAAGTATATATAGGAAAAGCTATAGAAGTACTAGATTAATACCTATCTAGAACTCTCTAATTTAATTACTTATAACGCTAGTAAGAACTTTATAAGTAGAGAATTTAAGTAATATATAGATTCTATAGAAATATATACTAAGGTTATATCTATAGAAGCCTATAACTTAATTAGAATAGTAGAACGCTACTATAGTCTACTTAGAAGAGTATACTTAATTATAACTAAGGAGTTATCTAATTGTAACGATTCTCAAACTAACTAATAACTAAGGTAACTGAGTATCGCTGGGGTTTGTTCTTATAAAGAGGTATAATCGCGGACTAGGTGTTTACTCGGAGGTAAACTCGTCACTTAACTATAAAGCTGTCAAGGTAGTAATAACAATGTAATATTAAGTTGAGCACGAAGCTTCTATCTAATAGCAGACGTGCTAGTCTTATATAGAACCTTCCTGCTCGTGGCCGCTATAGTCGACTATTCGGCCATAGTCGACATAGTCGACACGTCGGCCATGTCGCACGTATATAGTTATATAACTAGTTAATAGGTCGATATTGTCGACTAGGTTAACTAGAGTAATAATAGAGAATAAAGGTTTTATATAAGACTAGTACGCCTACTATTAAATAGAAGCTTTATACTTAACTTAATATTATATTATATTTAATACCTTTAACTACTTTGTTCTTTAGTAACGAGTTTACTTCTAAGTAAACAACCCGGCATATTTGAACCTCTTTCTATATACTAACCATCGATACTTAGTTACCTTAGTTAGTTTGAGAATCGTTACATTAGGCCTCTTAACACCTTTATAGCCTCTTCTCAGTTATCACACCTCTACAATGGATCACTGATCCACCCACTAAAACTCATCTACATATACCAGAGCATACAATTTATATGGCATTGGGTTAGCCCTAACCCTTTTCTCACAGGCTGAGCCCCGTTAGAGCGGGTCGCATGACAAGCAATTGTGGTTCCCCAAAAGCTTATTTATACAACAATCTTTGACGATAGGTGTGATGAAATCACAATCCAGAGAGAGGGTTGCTCACAAGAGAAGCTAGACGCAACAGCTTCCTCAACGTCACTTGAGCTTGCTGCTTTAAAGAGGGAACCTGTTCCTGGGGCTATCGATGATCCTCGAAGGCCTTTCGGAATTGAGGTCGATTTGTTGGCAGTGTCAAAATTCCCCTATAAATATCCAGCCTGTGATTCAATGCCGCCATTGCAATTGGACACCTTATTGAGGACTTCTTAGAGTTTCGGGTAATTTGCAGTATGTTCAAAGCGTCGTGTCAGAATCTCCAACCCCTCCAAAGTTCTTATACAACATGGCGACAGACCTAACCCATACGGCCCTCATCGTCGTCTATAACCAGATTGGTACAGTCAACCCGAATGCTGGGGTATCGTACCTTTCAAATCTCACTTGCTTGCTTGGAGTATTCCGGTCTCCAGGCTCTAGTCCACATCCCCCTCATCTCTTCCATGTATACCACCGCTCAACCTCCCATCCACCCCCATCCAAACCAACCATAGACTTTCATCCCTCATCAACCCCATTGCCTCCCCAGCCAGTAATTGACAAATTAACCAACTCAGCATTCGTTGGGAAAGATTTCGGGGGAGAGGAAGATACGGAAGGCGTATTTCGTGGGTTTGTCATTGATATATGTGTGGGAACCATCGTTAGACATGCGAGTGGTCTAGGAGTTCTAGATCATGCGGGAGATAATAGGAAGGTCAACATAGGGGATATCGTGTTGGTTAAAGATTATATAGCAGCTCGGACAAAAGATATAATACGGAAACTACAAGTCTATCCAGGGGTTTCTAAGGAGAGTTTGAGGGATGAGTATGCGAGGGTTACGACGACTGATTTGGGGTTAAGGAGTTTGCTTTTTGATGTATTTCCATAGGCATTGAACCTGAATTGATTATCTCGAATTGGAGTTGAAGGTTCTTGTGGTGATGCTTGTCGAAGTTGTTTCCCGGGTGGTGGTGAGGGTGAGAGAAAGGGCTGGCGCCAAGAGATGGTGCTTCGCCGGCACTTCCAAAGGTTTTTGTCTATTCAACCTTGAAAACACCACCACATTGTTTACGATAAGATTTATTTTTGATTAATTGCGAGGTCTGCATGTGAGCAATCATCTTGTGTTGAAAGATCTGATATCGATTCCTGAAAACAGAAACTAACCAGATTTATAGATTTATTTTTAGTCGATTATCTACTAACGACTTGCAACAAAATATGCATGTCGATCCAAATGGGGAGAGGGGCTCGAGGCTCAAGGGGGATGAAGTTGATTGGGCGTGGCAGTTTCTTCGACAACTTCCAGGTTCTCCTCTTTCTGTCTTGCTCCACAGTCACGGAGTAAGACCATCTCCCTTCTCCATCAGGGAAAACACACAGTTGGGGATAGCTTCACATATGCCTCGAAGGGCTATGTAGCCGTCGCGGCACAGGTTTCTGGCCTCCCGACTATGACTTCCGAGTTGGTGACGACGGGGGAGTTTAATTGAGCTCTTCTTGCCTCAGTCCCCCACAGCAACACGCCATAGAAGTCTCCCCATACCCAAGACTTATTTCGAGAAAACCTACCCAGTAGCGACAGCGGCGTATAGAGCGAATGGGCCATTTCCTCGCGCGCGACGACAATCGATCCTCAAGACAGGACGTGGTCAAAGCCCTACAATTCGAGTATCATACACGCAGGGAATCGACCGTGACCGAGAATACTTTCGCTGAGGCGCAGGCCGGAAACTACACCTGCAGATATTCGTTGCACGATATGAGCAGAAAAGATTTACTTTCACGATTCTTGCACAAAACTTCCATGCTCCTTATGCAGCATTGACATCCTTCAGATACTGGGAATGTCGATACCAAGCTCAGCTGCTCGGCCAAGAAGTCCGACCACTGACGTCAGGTCAACCACTGCCACTCCCCTCGAACATTTTCTACTTGTATACTTCAACATACAACTACGAAACAATTGAAATCGAACCATCATGTCTTCCCAATCCAAAAACCCCATATCGAAATCCCCAAAGCCGATCGGCCGACGCAACAAAACCAGTCGCAAAGAAGTTCCCCTCGGAATCCGTCAAGCAATCGTCAGTTCCGAAGGCATTCGATCCTCCACAAAGGAAGCGGAAAGATGGCCGGGAGTATCAAGCAGCGCAGTTAGGAACATACGTCGAAGGGCACATAAAAGAGCTGAGCGAACGAGAAGTGGTAGACTGCGAGGGAAACCGCTCGCCGATATCAGTAATTGTGTCACGGCACCTGGCCGGGGAAATCATAAGAAGCTCACCAAGGTGATCGTTGATCAAATCGTGGAAAAGGTCACTCGGGATAGTGTGGAACCATGCAAACCGCCTATTGTTCATATAGAGGAAATGGGAATTGATATCAAGGAGCGCACGTTTTTGAAGGCTTTGGGGGAGCGAGGCTATGTCCGACGACTTCCTGACGATGGTACCGATCTGGGTGGTGGTGGGGAGTCGATATGAACATGGGGGACCAGAATGCGTTTTCCGAATCACGACTGATGGTCTTCATGTTTTGTTTGATATTGTGGTTCGAAGTACTCAGACGCCTTTCGGGGTATGATATGGCCCGAAAAAGATGGGATGGGTCATTTAAGTCTCAACACGATTCTGCACGATTTATGAATGGCTTCATTTCGCACCGAGTTCAGTTTTCAATTTCCAATGCCCGTTTGGAGGGCATCCGCCGGCTGCCAAAACTATCAATCGAAATCTCACAAAATCCATCAACCAGTGTGATCAATCAATCTAGCCAGTTGGACCTTGCATACCATCCAATTGTGACCTTTTCTGCTCTTTCGTGAACAATCAACATGTGAGGATTGCTTGCACCATATCCTTTATATTTTCAGCTGAATATGTGCGCGAGAAGTGCCCTCACAGGGCCTTGCTCTTTCGCTCTCGCTTTGGGGTAGATTTTGCGAGTTTCCAACGTATATTTGGCCAGGGCTCTTTCCGAAACGTGTCTTCGCACAGTACGTCCTCCATTGACATCATCCAAGAAATCGTAGATGTTGACCCAAACACCATCTAATGCCTAGAACTCTGGTTAGCCTGGGGACTCCTGCAATGGTGCTTTGCGGGCACCGGGAAGTTCGTTCTGGTTCAGCGACCTGACATACCTTTCGACAGCTGGTGATACTGGAAAAATGACCCTCAAGATCCAAATCCGCGCAGAGACGTTTCCAATTCTCGAGCCTCTTATCACTTCCGAAGTACCGGTCAAACTCCCCAACGATGTCCCTCTGCATTCAAATGTCAAATTGTGTTACCGGAGAGCAATTGGTTGCTTTTTACCTTGCTATTCCTCTTCTTCTTCGCCATGATTGGCAGCAATCAAGTTGCCGATGAGGTTGGGAGAGAGAATATGAGGCTTGACGTTGCTGAAGTTGGCTGAGATAGTGCAAACCTGCCAAAACCTCCATAAAGAATGGTGGGCTGGTGTGCATTTTGAACCCAGCCAAAATTGAACGAGCAAACGGCCATCGTTGGCCTCATGTAGCTTTCCTAGACACTGACCATTTCCCGAACCGCAGCCATCAAGGCCGTTTGTGGCTAGTTCAGCCATCCAAAGCAGATTTCTACCTTGATTCCTGTTGCTAGGCAATGCTCGCCTTTTGTACTCGTTGCATCCTACCTTTTCTTTTTATCTTCCTGAGATAGCAAACATCATTTATTTTTCGTCGCAAGCTGCGACTGTGCCAGGGCTTTTTCTAATCCCAAATTGTATGAGCTCGGAGACGGGAGGGTACCTGCTTCCAAGCTCCAGGCTTCAACTCCGCCAGTTCATGCATGTTTGAGAAACAATTTCCCCATTTCAGTTTTGCTTTCCGACCCTCACCAAGTTACCAGCCATTTTATTCGAGTTGCCGTTGGTGTTTCCCGGGGCAGTTAGAGAAGGTTGTTTGGGTAGCACAGATATTCCCAGAACCTAACAGAATATCAATCTATGCTGCTTTTAAGCTTTCTTTAATCTCCTTCTCAAGCAAACGGAAAAGGGGGGTACCATCACGTGCCAATTATTTTCGCTTGAAAATGAACTGCCGAAATGCATTTACCCGACGGGAAAACCCACATTCTCTATCAACCCCCGCCTGATCTCAAACCCTCCCTTACCATTCCGTACACACCAATTGGCCATTAATAAAAGGTAAGCCATCTAGCCCTTTCAAATTGTTGATCATTCGGCCCAATTTCTATCCCGTCGTCCTGAAAACTCTGGTGGGACCAGCCCCACCATGTATCTTCTTTCCAGGCGCCGTTCAATTAAACATTATCACCCCGCCATCACCCCGCACAGCCAAGATTGTGGATTGGCAGAAGGACGCCACTGTCTTGGATAAATCCTAGGCATTGGTGAGTAATAGTACCTCTTGCCTGGAAAGGCATCCGAGGAGAACGTGGCTTGCCTTTTGTTGGCCACTTCGTAATTGACCCAGGCCCTGATATCGCAGTACATTGCATACGGTCCATCGGCCAAAACTGGGTTATTGAGTGGACGGTACCGTGGTTAAATTCATTAACTTTCCTTTCATCTGTACTACATTCGTACGTACATCTCACATAAGATTTCTTGGGACAGAACTTTCATTACGCGGTGAGCGAATTGAATACCGATATTTTCTTCTGCCCTTCCATATATTAAGGAGATTGCTCCCCTCGGTTTCTGAGGCAAGTTTTTGTGAGCTAAAATGTCGTCGGATCAAGAGAAACAGATTGTGGTGGACCCAGCTATTGCTAAGGTAGACTCGGATGGGGATTCTGAGTCGAGAGAATGGAATGAGGAGGACGAGAAGAGAATTCGACAGAGGATGGATTGGAGAATCATTCCGACAGTTTTTATTTTATACCTGATGTGCTTTATTGATAGGTCAGTAGACTCTTAATGAAATGGAAGTTAAACTGACGGGTTTTAGGGCAAACATTGGGTAAGAAACCAGAACTCCTTTTAGCCGAACTTGTCGAAGTGGAGAGGTGTTCAATATTTCCTGGGACTTCCGAGTATCAACGAAAATCTTGACCAACTGTAGTCAGTCATCATTCGAACTTGAAAATAATGCTGAAGATGGATGGTTCCAAAAAGAAAAACTGACAACTATACTAGAAATGCTCGTATTCAAGGAATGCAAGCTGACCTCCATCTTGGGGGTTATCGCTTCAATTGGGCCCTCACAATCTTCTACATCTCCTACATAGGAGCCGAAATTCCCTCCAACATCATTCTCAAAAAGGTCGGAGGCAGATTCTACCTCCCCTCCCTCGTCATCGCTTTCGGCCTGATTTCGATGTGCACCTCCTTCATCAAAAACTACCAAAGTCTAATAGCATGTCGTTTCCTCCTCGGTCTGGCAGAAGGCGGAACGATGCCTGGAATTTCATACTATCTATCCTGTTTCTATAAACGCAATGAACTCCTCTTTCGAATCGGTCTCTTCATCCAGGGAACCACACTCGCTGGCGCATTTGGAGGTCTCCTCGCAGCAGGTCTCTCTCCTATTCCAAAGTGGGGTGTGAAATCAGCACCCATCTATTCATGGCGCAACATCTTTTTCTTCGAAGGACTCTTCACGCTCCTCGTCTCCTCATTTGCCTTCTTCGTCCTCCCCTCCCGACCAGATCAATGCAAATTCCTCACCCCACGCGACAAATACATAGCACTCGAACGGATCAATAGGGAACACAAAGAATCCGCCATCGAAGCCACGAAACCCGAACACGTCAAGCGCGCAATCCTCAACATCAACAACATAATCTGCGGTCTAGGTTTCTTCGCCATCAACATATCCGTGCAATCATTCTCCCTCTTTCTCCCCTCGATTCTGTCAGCTCTTGGTTGGACCGCTCTCAAAACTCAATTCTACTCTGTCCCACCTTACACCGTCGCCTGTCTTTGGTCCATCATGATCTTCCGCCTCTCTGATAAAAATAACAAGCGTGGAATCTTCCTCGTCGGCGGTTCCATCCTCGCAGTGGCTGGATACTGTATGCTCGCAACCGCAACCTCAAACTCCGTCAAGTACGGCGCCGTCTTCCTTGCTTCCTGCGGTGCATTCCCTGGAGGACCGACATTCTTGGCCTGGGGTTTAAATAACGCTGCAGGACCGAGTGTGAGAGCTGTTACAAGTGCGTATATCGTTGCTGTGGGGAGTTGCGGGGCGATTGTTGCGACCTGGACGTATCTGGAGAAGGATAAACCGGGGTATCATCGTGGACATTGGATTAATGTTGGGGCTAATGTGGTGGCTGGGTTTCTGGCTGTGGTGGGGATTTTGTATACGAAGTGGGAGAATCGGAAGAGGGTTAAGGGGGATAGAGCCGGGAGACTTGTGGATTTGGGGGAGGAGGATGGGAATAAATTGGGGTATCGACATCCGGATTTTCGATATGTTTCTTGAGAAGTTGAGGAAGGGGAGGTGGGAAGGACGGCGGTATAGATGGGTTTGTGGTTCTTCTGGGTTGATTGTTGGCTCGCAGTGGACAGAAAATGAGGCGGTGAGTTTGGTGTCTATCTAGAAAAAACTTGATTTATCCAACTGTCTCTGGGTTAAAGTTCTAAATTGTTCGAAATTAATAAGTACACTAGGTATGCCCCGAAGAGATCATTTAATTCGGCAAACTCAAACTGTTTTTTGCAATCTTTTTCGATGCACTGCGAGGTTGGGTAGCCTGGTGACGAATTTTCATTTTTTGACTAGCGAGGATCGATACACGACATTATTAGAGAGGATGGAGAGATGTCAATCGAATTTCAAGGCAAATATATCGTAAAATGGCGTCATAAGAGTTGTCGGTATTCATAATTTCTCTAGCTTTCAAGTTTCAAGAGACGAAGATAGAAATGACAAGACGATCAGATAAGGGGTTTTATTACGCGAATAATTTCAACAAATGTGCATATGAATTGTTAGTTTTAGAATGTATAAAAGCCTCACTATACCATGAAGCTCGATTTCACACATCCCCTAAGACGCAATCCAGAATTTGCTGGTTCCAAAATCTGTTTATAAGTATTAGCTTTCAAAGACAAAATGGACAATTTGGTCTACATACGGGACATTCGCTGCTCAAAAACTTGCATTTGTGTACGGGCCATCATGCTATATCTCTCCTGGTACAGTTTGAGGTCGACAGATTCACGCTTTGCCTGGAAGCTAAGAAGAAGCTTTATGACGAGTTTTGTTTCTTCGAAAAATTCAAGACAAATTTCCAGTACAGGGCGGCGCGTTCTGACAAAAGATTCAGTTATCAAACGCTCGACCTGAGCCGCAAATGTTTTACTCCCCTCATTGTTTTCCAAATAGTTTGTCTGGCTGAATATTGGTATCATTTCGTGTTTTAATTTGGCTTGAGCCGCCCAAAATAGGCAGGTGTGAAAGGCAGCTTGGAGAGGGGAGATTTGGCCAAAGTGGATGTTCGTATTACCGCCATTTTCGAGAAGAATCCTCAATATCATAACCTTCATGCCATATACGGCAGCAAAAAGGGGATTATCGAAGGGGCCCCCTGCAGTATTGACCTGGGCATTGTTCTTGAGAAGCATCGTTAAGAAATCCGTGTAGTCTCTTGCAATAGCTGCCTGTAGTGCGTTGCCATATTTCCCACCTTGGACGTTGGGATCAACTTTTTCCTGTAGAAGGAGGGTGACGATGTCGCCGTGTCCTTTGGCAACAGCGGCCTGTAGGACGGTGCCGTATTTCCTCCCCATCTCATTGGGGTCCACTTTGTGCTTCAGAAGGAGGTCGACTATTTTATTGTTCCCTTTGGCACCAGCTGTATGAAGAGCATTACCGTATTTCCCAACATGGACTTTAGGGTCAGCATGATTCTCCAGAAGTAGTTCGACAATTCCTTCGTCGCCGTTGCAAACAGCTGCCTGTAAAGCATTCCCATGTTTCCCACCCAGAAAGGTAGGATCCGCTTTCTTCGTGAGAAGTAAGGCGACAGTATCCTTCGAGCCACCAGCAGCTGCTGCTTGGAGGGCGTTTCCATATACCCACCGCCCCCTAACGTTGATATCCACATTACTATCCAGCAGTAGCGTCACAATATCTTTCGCCCCTCCAAAAGCTGCAATTTCTAGGGCACTTCCAAGTTGCTGAGCTGTCCCATCAGGATAGATGGTGAGGTAGAGTTGAACTAGTTCAGTGCATGAAAACAAACACAACAAATGAATGAGTTCAAAGTTATTGATACCTTGCCCATGCTCGCTATCCAGACAGAACTGCATGCATGCCAAACCCATTGACTGGCTACTAAGATAACTCAGAAGAGGGGCTTGGGAAATCCCCGCCATCTGCCCTTTTTCGGCGTGGTTTAGAATGTTTGAGCAGGCGTACATTAAGAAGGGAAGTGATTGATAATCCCAGACGAGGCAGGGGCTACTGGATGCATGGCTTGCTAATCTTTTCCTCGCGGCCACAGGGGAAGGGGAATGTTTTCGGATGTAAGTTAAACAACACCTCGCTAAGCGATCATGACTAGCACCAACAATAGTCGGTCCCAAATCGGGATCCAATTTCAGTAGCCTTTGATTCCGTGTCAAGAAATCGACTACCGACTGATGGATAAATTGCACTTTGTTGGTCTTGACAAGCGCAGGTTGAGTATTAGGTCTGCCCAACTGTACGATCTCGACAAGCCCCATGGATGTATAGTTGATGAATAGTTTGGCAGTTTCATAGTCGATTTGTGTTGAGGTGGCAACCTGTTCTGTTCCAGCTGTTGCAGCCAACACAGCGGAATACAGCCCCTCTAGGGTAAGAAGCTCTTCGGAGAACAAAACCAAGAGAAACAAAAGTACGGTCGCCTTTTTGTCGCAGTCCGGCTGTTCGACATCCACTATTTTGGAAAACAGCTGGTCAAGGTCAGCAGGTAACTCATTTAGCCTTTCCCTCATGGCCTCAACTTTCCCCTTCAGAAATTCCTTATTGAGTATTTCGATAACAAGAACCACCCAAATGAAGATATGCTGAGCTTTCTTTATTATTTCACCCTGGATTCCTGTATCTCTAGTTTTGAGCTTGTGTTTCACATAGTCTGAGATGTCCTGGTCGTGCCCAATTTGCCTCTCTAGCAAGAGTTCTATTTTTTTCTCCAAATCCATTGTTGGGTAATGACGGCTCGAGAGACATATCATTAGAGTAGACTCTGATTCTGTAGCGTTGAAACTCAAGGCTTCCAGAAAGGAAATGACATCTCCAACCTCTGACAGATTACACTCGTCAAGAGCGTCTATGAGAATCACACATTTCTCTCTGCGGTGCGATTTATATTGCAATAAGAAGATGTCCTTCAATTCCCCATATTCCCAGAGGGAATTTCCAGGTCCATACCTATTTTCTTTCTTCTTGAAACTTTCCACAACCTTTTGTTGCATGGTGGAATTTTGCTCAAGAAGTTGTACCATTAATGAGCGTAACATACCCAGGGGGCTTCTTTCAAGTGAACCAGCCCCACGAGCATTGAAACCATAGAAAGAGATGATGTGATTTTTGAGAGCGCTTTGACAATGGAGAAGGGTGTGCTTCATCAATGTTGATTTTCCAATCCCTGGGTGGCCTTTGATCCAGAGAACACCATTGTTGTCGTGCAATCCGCGTCGATTTTTCCAATTCTGAAATTCAGCTGTTTTGAATAGCCAATCACATGTATTCTTGTGGGCCAACTCAATACTGGTTTGGCGACTATCCATGTTTTCGAACGCGAGAGCAGAAATACAACCTGTATATTGATTTAGGATTTGAATTACTAAAGAGTGGTCACCGACCTTTCCGTTGAACTTTCCATGCGGTATTTTCCGAGAGGTCTGAGTATTTGGAGAGTACATTTATGCACTTGTTTGCCCGACGACGAACGTCCGCTTTTTCGAGATACGCCTGTGTACTATTCGCAATCTTTTCCTTCTCTTGCCACTCTTGAAGCCCTACATCAGAAAGCCCGTGGTATACGTTGAAACGAAAGAGCCGATCTTCTTTAGACATGGAGGGATGGGCCAAGTCAAAGTCATTCGCCGTCTTCTCGGTCTCGGTTACGACTGATTTCATGCCCTGGATTATTTTCTTTATATTCCCTCTGAAGGGTGCTCCTGGCGCACTTCCCGTCCCAATACTCAGCATAACTGCATCGCCCATGCGATCTGGCCACATTGTTGCCGCCTCCCTTTCCAGCAGCTGTATGGGATTGTTGTAGACAATAGCTCCATCGGCAAACTCTTGTTCGTGCTTTCCAATCTTGATGGGATCGAAGAAAGTCGTAGCTGCTGAAGTGGCGCGACACGCTTCCCATATTTTGCATTCTTCTAACAATTCAACCTCTGTGGTATCATACGACCTCAAAACTGCAGGCTCCAAATTTCCGGTGCGAGTCGCACATACAAACCTAGATACTAATGAGCTTGGGAACACAATGCATTAAGATCCAACGGTTTCCCGATGTTCAACTTACACTTTACATTTGGGATCCGTGTCTTGTTTGTCTTTCAACAGCGCTGATTCATCCAAAGTTGGTCGCTTGGAAACAATATCCTTGATAGCTGCTTCGAGTATTCTGTGATCAAATCTCCCATTTGCTAATAGGAAATCTTTCCCACGACTCAGTTTATTCCACTTAGGTCCCTTCGGCGCAAATATCCTCTTGGAAAGGTCTAAATAGGCATCTTCGCAGTCGTCGAGAGACATTTCGAGTCGACCAAGCATGATGGCTATTAGGCTGCATTCGTATCATTAGGAACACTGGATACAAATGTGTATGTATGGGAATACTTGCCCGCCGGTGCTAGTGCCTCCGATCATGTCGAATAGCTCCCAAGGCTGGACCTGCCGACCCCATTTCCTACTGATATTCGACATAAGATGCTTTAAAATTAAGATACTCGATAGCCCACGGACACCTCCTCCATCTACACGTCGTCAGCCATAGTTACTGTATATGCCAACCGGACAACGCAACGAGGAAAGGGGGAATCAATCAATGAAGCCGTACCCAGAGAAAGAAGATAAAGTGGCCTCCCATCCTCCTCATGGGATGTGGTCATTCTGGAACAACCACGCTTCCGCAGTAGTAGTCTTGACAACTACGTTGGCATTATTTGTGATGGCTCTCAGAGAGAGATCCATCGGAGGGTCGAAGATGGGGTCAAGGTTGAAATCCTCTCAACCTCAGCCTCATCAGCTTCGGCGCTTAGGTTAACTACACTCATTGGCTGGATAAGATCCGAAAGAACGTCTCATTGCAATACCATGAGTACTCCAAAAAAAGAAGAAAAAGAAGGCCCAATTACCGGAAAACAAGAAAAGCTTCGATCGATATTGGAGACGAGAATTACTCTCGGGAAAGTATGGCACTAGCTCAACACATTGACTATAGGTATGCAGTGAGTGTTTGCGAGGGTGTGTTTTTATGCCCCGGGCTGCCGGAATCAAATTGAAAGCAAGACATAAAGCAATGAAAGAATTCAAGGCAGGCCGCGTTAAAGGGAGCATGTTTCCATGGACAAGTTGGAAACAAGCGCCTGTCGTCAAAGTAAAAGCGGAAATATCAGACTCGGAAGGACTAGACCTACATGGGACCCTATCAAGTTCGTTCCTCTAGCTATCAAGAGTAATGCAACGCAGTTACTCTAGATACTTAGACCAAATAAAAATACTGGCCCATATAGTTGGAGAAGTAGATTTGAATTGTCCTTTGCCCACTGGGCAATGCCCAGTGGGAACTAACCCGACCTATCCCCACTAAAAAGTGATTTCCAGCCTTAACCCTCAGGCCAGAAGCCACCTCTACATATCGGACCCCTCAACACCGTACAGCTCCCTCCCAACTCAAACCACCAAATTTCCCACTCCCCAAACCGCAATCATGGCGCCAAGCATGTCCCTCTTCTCAATCAATGCAATCATAATCCTAAACTCCGACGACGGCTCCCGCGTATTCGCAAAATACTTCAACGCACCCCATCACCAAACAACCGGGCGTACGTTCCTCCCCCCCCCCAAATATCCCCCCCTCCAAAATTTCTACCACCGAGATCAAGTCAAACTCAAATCTGACCATTTGTAGATGCCTCGCCACAAGCCGCACCCTACGCAGACGTCAAATCGCAGAAAACGTTCGAAAAGGGCCTCCTCGAGAAGACCGCAAAGCAGACCGCAGATATTATACTCTACGACAACAGGATCGTATTATACAAGAGTGAAAGCGATGTCATGATGTATGTGGTAGGAGGAGTGGATGAGAATGAGATTATGCTTTATAATGTGGTCCTATGTTTGAGAGATAGTTTGCATTTGTTGTTTAAGTACTTATTCCCCTTCCTTTACACACTCCCCAATACCTCCTCCTTCCCCCGTCTGATCGGTCTCGAGAACATTGCGAGACAGTATGCTGATGGCCATCGCAAAGACAATCAGTAGACAAACGCACTATAATCGAAAACTACGACCTCGTCTCCCTCGCTATCGACGAAATGGTCGACGACGGCATAATCCTCGAAACAGACCCCACCATAATCGTCCAGCGTGTCAGTAAAGCGCCTACACAGGACGTTACCCAGTTGAAGAGTATCGATTTGAGCGAGCAGGGAATGAACAACCTGGCGCAGTTTGGAAAAGCGAAGTTGGGGGATTGGTTGAGGCAGGGTTTGTGAGGTGGTACTGAGGGGTGGTCATTGCAGTACCGCTCTGGAGAATGCTTGGGGAACCGGAGGGTTTGACTGGGACTCTGATGAGTTAAGAGAAATGTTTAACCAAGGGAGGTACAAACGAGGTGTCATGAGATGCGCGGGAAGAATATCAAAATGGGAGGGGCGAGATAGATTTGGAGTTCAGGTACATCAAGCACAGCGTTTTTTGCCGGAGGCTCTCCTGGCATGGAGATGAATTTTACGAGACTTCACAATCATCACAGCATGACGTTGTACAATATATGGTGAAAGTGAAAGCAGTTTAATCTCAGCAAAAAAGCGACGAAGTCTCTGAGTGTGAATCTATGATTTCTCAATCACAGAAGCAGCTTTACGAAGTCGATTCATTACTGCCGCTGCAATGTCCCCTTCATCATCAATTCCTTCCACATATATGACATCGACATTTCTCTTGTCTAGTTCTCGGAGGGCTGAAAATAGGCCGTGCGCGATATCCTTGGTGTCACTTCCCAGAGAGATCCCAATTAAGTTGGCAACTTCGAGTCTTTCGTGGATCAGTATCCCAAACTTCAATTGAGAAGATGTTCCTTCCAAGAGTGTATCCTTGTCCAAGGTGACGACCTGGCTGAAAGTGTCACGGGTTTCAGATTCTGGAGGACTTGTCAATTGTTGATTGAAACCCGCCCAGTCCACCCAATTCCGAGTGCTGACAATACCAATAGTTAGAATAGAACCGAAAGCTGAGCTGCTAGATGGGGTTTTTAGTTGCAAAATTGCCCTTCGAGTTTCCAGGGGGAGTCCAGTCATGGGTTCCTTCGACGTATTTTCAAACAGAATAACCTTCGCCTTCGGGCTGTAGTGCTTATACTTCATCCCAGGAGCTCGTGGTGCCTTCGATCCCAATTCGCTTTGGTCCTTGTATCCTTTGACGACATTTTCCCAGCCGGCACATTCCTTTATTCGGTCGATGCTTAATCCTCCTGGTCTTAACAAGACTGGAGGGTCGCAGAGTCCATCCACGACAGTACTTTCAACCCCAACCTGACAAGCTCCCCCATCAAGTATGAGCTCAATCTTTCCATCAAGATCATGGCGAACGTGTTCGGCTGTTGTAGGGGAGGGTTTGGTAGATGCATTCGCAGAAGGGGCGGCAAGAGGTACACCAGCCAACTTTATGAGTGACAATGCCAGCGGAGAGTCTGGCATTCGTGCTCCAAAGGTTTCCAACCCGGCAGTAACTTCAGGTGCCAATACTCTGGGTGTCGGATTAGGCAGAAGGATGGTCAAGGGACCCGGCCAGAATTTCTTTATCAGGTCTCGATAGATTTCCGGGATTGGATCCGCAGCAGATTCATTCTTTCCCAGAAGACTTCGAAGCATCTTGAGATCGCAGACATGAATGATGAGTGGATTGTCCGATGGTCTTCCCTTCGCTTTGTAGATCCCCTTGACGGCTTCGCTCCTGGTTGCATCTGCTCCCAATCCATACACAGTTTCCGTGGGAAACCCAACAGGTATGCTGCTCGTCTTAAGTTCCTTCGCTGCTTCTTGCAGCGGCTTGAGGTTTTGTGTCTTCGGAGGTACCACCCACTCTTCCAGTGTCGCTTTATCCTTGAAAGCACCCAAATCGGTTGTGCTGACGGGTAGAATGCGCGTTCTGAGGACGGCGGCCTCTTTTGTCGAGTTTGAACCCATCTTGATAGCAGCTTCGAGAGTTTTGAAAAGCTGTTCTGCTAGACTTCGACGGACGGGAAAAGCCAGCTTGAAGGAGTTCTACCTCCCTATTCGACGACTTCGACGTTTGTAAATTCCTGTGGAGGTCGCGTGGGAGATATTCAACATTCTTCGTTTATTTTCGGCTGTTGGGATGAATTTATTGATGCATTTGGCTTTGTTGCAAATGTTTGCAGGGAAAGATGTCATTCAAGAAGATGAGTCAATGAGGTTGAAAATTTAGCGAGGCTGCAGAATAGCGCAAGGCTGAGAGATATGACGAACCATGCCAGATACCTAACGACAGGATATTTACATTCCCCAAATGGGAGTTTTTCTTGCCTGGCTGTTTAGATTTGGAACTAAAAGGTACCTAGGTAGTACTCTTTAGACCGGAGAAGTTGGCGCTGGTTTCGATGTTGAGCCAACGGAACGCAAGGTCCTAGGAATTAGTTAACGGAACCCTGGCTTAGTGAAATAGGATTTTATAAGAAGCTACTGAGAGAAAAACAGTAACTTACGTAGATATATATATCTTACAAGAGTTTCAGGAAACTTGGAGTTCACTGAGGGAGACATGCACGTGATGACGCTAGCCCTAAATGGGACCTGCATTAGGCCTGTCTCGCTGACGCGAACGCTGGCCGTTGCCGCGAAGTCAAGCTGCCTGAAGCTCCAGTTTAGAACAGGATATTGACAACACCATCAACTTTGTAATCTACACCCATTCTCTCAACCTCCCCCGACTCAATTTTCTTCTACTTTCCAACACTCATTCACAAACCATCACAATGGATACTCTCGTCGCTCAATACAGCCGGCCTATGTTCGAGAAGGAGAACCAGTGCGAGGATGACCAGATGGAGCTCTACCAATCCGCACCCAGCATGTCCCTGAAGTTCGCCATGCCACCAGTCGCACAAGTACGTTTTACCTATCACCGCTTGTGAATTCCACAGCTGTGGGAGTCATCTTCAATCAACTTACAATGCATGCTAACATATATTTCCGTCCAGCCCTCAGCCTGGCTCCGAGCAGCAACCGACGACCATGCCAACCCAAACTGCCCTATCAAAATCGCACACGGTACTACCACTCTCGCTTTCAGATTCCAAGGCGGTATTATTGTAGCAACAGATTCAAGAGCGACGGCAGGAAACTGGATTGCTAGTCAAACAGTCAAGAAGGTCATCGAGATCAACAGCTGTTTACTGGGCACGATGGCTGGTGGGGCTGCTGTGAGTTCTCCCAGATGAGTCAATTTTAGATTCTGAATACGCACATCATAGGAATAGAGCTGATATTAAATAACAGGATTGTCAATATTGGCTCGCATACTTGGGCATGCAATGCCGATTGCACGAACTCAGACACAAACGCCGAATTTCCGTCGCTGCTGCCTCCAAAATCCTCGCCAACTTGGTCTACTCATACAAGGGAAGGGGATTGTCTATGGGAACCATGTGTGCAGGTGTCACACCATCCGAAGGCCCCGCACTCTATTACATCGATTCCGACGGAACACGACTAGCTGGAAACCTCTTCTGTGTTGGATCCGGTCAAACTTTCGCATACGGTGTATTGGACGCAGAGTACAGATACGATTTGACCGAGCAAGAGGCTTTAGAGTTGGGCAGCAGAAGTATTTTGGCCGCCACCCACCGAGATGCGTATTCTGGGGGTTTCATCAACTTATATCATGTAAAGGAAGACGGATGGGTCAAGCACGGTTTCAGCGACACGAATCCAATATTCTGGAAGACGAAATTGGAGAAGGGCGAGTTTTCGAACGTTACGAGCGAGATGGTGTAAGATGGTTTGGGAATAATACAACCTGGGAAGGATCTTTTTTCTTTACAATTGTCTCAATAGCAAGCATACAATGGGGTTTGCGTGGGCAGGCACGGGGAGTGGCCGAGTGTATACTACTGCTTTACTTCTCGAGTGGTATTAAGTATGAAACCCTTCAGATTGCATTACTTTCTTCTGCCTGGTGACCTATCTTGTCAACTCGTATACGCTACGAAAAAGTAAATTCACGCCTGTTAAGAAAGATTGTGAGTTTGGTATATTTTGCCGTTATTTTGTGTCTTTCACAATGTTGGAAATCGGTATCCGGGCACTGGCAGAAGGAAATGCCCACTCGCGAAGAAAAAATAGCATGGCGTACTCGATAACTGATCACTTACTCGGAAACATGTTTGGCCCCTAAAATCATCGTCGGTTTACTTGCAATTTCGCAGCTTACCCCTCCCCTACCGGCTTATCACGACTCATATCTTTGGCCCCCAAAACAAATGGTTGGCTCATCTCGTAGTTGATGGCTTATCCATCCAGTTACGGGATAAGCTGGCAAACAAAAGATAATGCAGCCAGGAAATAAAAGCAGTTGAGGGATAATCAATAATCTACAGAATAACCCGACGACGAGGTTCCAATGGATAAGCCAACCCTCGCGATTGGGGGCCAAAAGGTGCGTTCCCTTCTATTTTGTTTTGAGACTTACCAGGTAAAGGGCAATTTTACAAAGGAGAAATTGAGTCTAAAAAAACTAAGAATTCTAACATTAGTATTTACATTAGTGCCTTTTTTAGCCCTTTGCATGCTTAAATGTCCATTCACGGTCTCAAAATCTATTCATTAGACGGGGCTAATCCCAGTTCCACATTTCAACCTCCTCTCAAAATCACTGATCACAATTTAGTAAAGGATCTGGATGTAAAACTGAAACTTGACGGCTCGAAAACAATTCCTTGAAACTCGAACGCACCACTTGCGGGAGGGACGTTGGATGCATTCACTTTAATCTTAATACAACTTACAAGCATCCTCTGCCTTCAGTGCATGTACCAATGCTGCTTGCATTATATTACGAATTCATCTGAATAGGTATTATGTTGGACTCCTTTCTTTCTAAATTGCCACTAATAAAGCGATAACTACACAAAAAGAGACTACACTCCCCTTCTCTTCTCGTCCCCCCTAAAGCATTGACTACAAGCTCCTTACATTACAGCTCGACTGAACAAAGCTGAAAGTCAGGATGACAGGGAAAAGGAGCCATCACGACATAAAATATACGAGTGAATATAAGTTTTTTGACGACAATATGGAAAGATAATTCCAGCTCAAAATCAGTTGCAACGGTTGATTCACACTTGTCCCTTGACAAGATGTTACCCCTTTTGTACGGGGATAAACTATTGTTATCATTCCTATCATTTCTAACTATTCTCTGATACTTCATTCTCGCTTAAGTGTTGACTTCCTTCTTGTGCAGAGGGACTTTAGGCTCTCTTAGAGCTTATATATTGCACTCAAGAAAGATGGGTCTTGTTTCCGCCTAAAGTACTTAAGTCTCTCTGTTACTAGGCAAGTGTGCCAAAAACTCATTTAAACGCCTTTTAGATTTTGTTGCAGGTATGTTCTTGTTCAGCCTGCATCCCAAAGGAACGAGAAATATCTACCTCGCTCATCGAATTCGTAACC
This sequence comes from Hymenoscyphus scutula, assembly GCA_001399465.1. Classification (NCBI taxonomy): domain Eukaryota; kingdom Fungi; phylum Ascomycota; class Leotiomycetes; order Helotiales; family Helotiaceae; genus Hymenoscyphus; species Hymenoscyphus scutula. The sequence continues at coordinate 43,701 of LKTO01000267.1, read as the reverse complement.
AGCGTCATAGTTGCGAGAAAGGGGTGTCGGCTTTAAGAAAGAGTTCGTGCTATAGAAGGAAGTGCTCGATTTGGGAAAAGGGGGGGGGGGGGTACGAGAGCGGCATTAGGAGGAAGAAGTGCTGTCATTTTTAAAATTATTCTGATAATTTAAATACTACGTCTTACTATATAAAAGAGATTATTTAATCTAAAATAGAGTAAAGCTTAGTATTATATAGGTTTTATAACTATCTATACTTATAAATCTAATCTTGTATTTTAATCTACTGGATTAATAAGAGAAGAGAGCTGATTATTAAAACAACTTCGAATACTCTACTACTTCTTTTATACTAATAATAATAGTCTAGTAGCAGTATATATACATTAAAACTTAAAGTTTAGTATACTTTAAAAGAGTGTATCTAATTTTAGAAATACAATACTGCTTAGAAGCGAGAGATAATTTAAAACTTTGATAAAATAAAGATACTCTGGTAACTTTTTCTAATATTTCTTATTATTCTGAAAAACTGGAAAAAAAATATTTCTCGAATAACTCTTAACTAAAATCTATTTTACTTTATTTAGTCATTTTAGATAACTATACCTTTTCCTCTTTAATACCATACTTAACTATTACATACTAGTTCTTCAGTTTAATATTAGATGAAGTTTAATTATCTTTAGTTCTTATATTTAAGAATTCTTTTTAGATACTCTTTCTTACTTTAGATTAAAAAACCGCATTTCCCAACTCTACTTACGTCAATAATAAACTAACCTTTGCTATAAACAAGGTTATAAGCATAAGTAATGTTGTTAATATCTCTTTATTATTCTGTATTAATTGAAACAATTAAATAAACACTGGATGAATAAGAAAAGTTATCGAAAACCTCAATTTCTCAGTGATGTTTTCTTATTTTCTTCGCCTTGAAATCTCCATTAAACAACGTTAAAGCTTAATGAATTCAAAGTTTTTCGTGTATTTCTTGCCACTAAAAAGCATGAATTTCGGTGGATTTAACGTCATTTTATCCACTTCTCTACTTTTCACCTCAACTTATCATCAGATTTTTTTACAAAGTTCAATTGTATTTCATTTTCATGGCGCAAAGCAGCAGCAGATTCGAAAACCAGCTAACAACGACAAGCACATCTCTCCAATTCTTTTCACCCTATGGATCCAACAGCAAAAAGAAATCCGCGACAACCTCCTATCCTCTTTGAGGCCAATTCTTCACCAAGTCCGCAATTTTGTCTTCGTGGGCGTGCGTGGCGGCGATTTCGGCCTCTGCCTTTGCTGTCTCGAGTTTCGATTTTTGCCAACCCTCTTGGGCCGCTTCCAATCTGTTGTTCAAATCTGAAACTTGACCGTTGAATGATTTGACTTGGGAATCCAACTGTCTATTTTCCTTTTTCAAAGAGGCGACTTGGGAGTGCAAGCCATTTAACTCCAAACCCTTTGTTCTCTTCAGAACGGCATAGTTCGCTTCCACGTCATTCTTCTCTGTAATGTAAGCTTCTTGGGACACCTTCAACTCTTTCTCCAGCGAACTTTTTGCCTTTTCCAGAGATTCGACTCTCTTTTTAAACTCTCCAAGCTTATTTTCCAAAGAGATAATCTCGCGATTACGCTGCGTGAGTTCATCAGTCATTTTCAGCTTCTCAGCATCGTGACTGCTTCTCAGACGCGACTCATTTCGATCACTTTTACCAACTTCCACCCGGAGGGCGGTTATCGTGGAGTTGGCAGTTGCGAGCTTGCTCTTCTGGGTTTGGAGATTTCCTTTTAGTTCCTCGAGCTCTTTGCCTCTCTTCTTGTTCTCCGCATTGAGAGCCACAGTCATAGGCTTCCCATCGACGCTAATTGTTTGTCTGGCTTGTAAGCGCTCGTCATTCTTCCGAATATCTGCTCGAAGAGACGAGTTATGTTGCACTTGGCCAAGAGAGAGGGCTTTCAGCTCCGCAATTTCCTTGTCTTTCTTCTCCATGAGTTTTTCTGATTGGTGTTTGAAAACCTCGAACTTTTCTGATGAAGACTTGGCGAGAGCTGCAAGTTCAATCTTGTTCTCTTTGATTTCACTCCTCAACCATTCATTATCTTCCTTGAGGTCTAGAACCTGCTAGTTTCTCGCCCTGAACATACCGTGCTTCTCTCTGAGCAAAGCGTCTTGCTCCATCACTTGAGTTCATAGAGCTGCACTTTCTGCTTGCGTGGATTTCAACAGGGCTTCCATACTCGCCCTCTGAAGATCTCCTGCTCCTAGGGATTTGTTGTTATCAGTCTCTGGAGACCGTTCTCATCGGATCTTGGTCGGTCTTAAGTCATCCACCTCCTCAGTTTCGTGATTGCGTTTTGAAGTGTTGTTATCATACAGAGCTTCGGAGAACTGCGCACTGTCGGACAATCCTTTCGAGGTATCTCTGTAGACTTTAATATTTAAGAAGTTCTCATACAGCTTCTTCTTCAGAGAGTTGAGTTCAAATCGCTCATTGGTGCACAAATCATTAATTACTTCCTCGTTGAGAGTTTCCATGCTGAGTTGGCACTCACACCAGCTCACCGTCCCGGCAGAACGAGCCGTGGCATTGGCTTCCAACTTCTCTAGATTAGCTAGCCATGATTTGTGCTGCTCCTTGATATCCTGCAAATTACAATGGAGGGCTGTGGCTATAGGAAGGTCGTTGAATTGATGGGCTACGAGGTCCATCAACTAGAACGAGTTAGAGTTCGTTCAAGACTGTATGCAGATGTATAATGACAACTGACCTTTGTAATGAACTCCAAATACTCTGAGCTCGCATGCTGGAGCCTCGTTAGTTCCTCCTGGGAGGGGAACATTTTCCCAGAACATGTCCGGAAAGAGCTGGGGTTTGCTGTGGCGCCCATAGCTTGCGTGGTATCCATATCTTGTGTGGTATCCATCTCTTGTAAACTCCCCACGGAAAGCAAGGTATAGGAATAGAAGATGTTGTACAATCACAGTGGTTGTGATAAATAGTGATGATGCAGAAGCGATTCAAGTTGAGTTGTGACTGATGTATGTTTGAGAGTACCAAGGACTCAAGGTGGGTGTACTGCAAGAACTATCGATCGTCAGTGTTGGGCTTGAACGCGTCTGGTAACTTAGGAAGTGACTTACCAGCAACAATTTGAAGACTACTCTCTTCAAGTTAAAACAAGGAAGTGTATGACAATCGAATCAGGAATCAATGCGGAGAGTGTTTCGATGATTGACAGCGTCTTGAGAGATTGGTCTGCGGGCGTCCTCGTCTTGCGCGACGGTAACTTAAAGGCACCAAAGACAATTGGCGGAAAACGCGATAGAGGTGTTTGGATATGGTGATTCAACATTAAAAGCGCATTCGCGTGATATTGGCACAATATTGGTTCAGTCGAGTCACACCCGGGGAGTGGAAGTACGGGTCGGTTTGCAGAGGCTTGAGAGAGTTCTAAAAAGGGTTTGTGTTGTCCTAGAGATGTCGCGTTGTGGTATAAAAAATTATGGACGAATCGGGGCTAGTGGATGTCTTAAGGTGGGTCGGTTGGTGGATCAAGGAAATTTTGGAATTCACCCTCAACAGGTTGTAACCTCTCTGAACCAACCCTTGCCGACCATTATCTCCTATGATATCAGGAAGGTTCATGAACCAACATTCCCTACGCGTTGTAGTTGAGTTCTTAGGTACCATGTGTATTTCTTTGGGGCTATAATAAAAGAAATTTGATGCAGCTCGCTTACCTCCTGTGTTTTTGCCAAGGCATGCAAAATATGAAATCCCAAATGCTCTACATAAACTAAGGGGAAAACTTTGTGTCTGGAACACAAACTGCTTGGCATTTGCTATGGAATTCAAATGGTATTGTAGAACTCGTTCAAGTATACCGTACATAGGACATGTATATAAAATCCAAGCTTGGAACGACCCCATACCACTGGTGAGGTTTCGATCCACACTTATACCCGCCACATAGTTTTAATCAGCATTGTTAAAGTAGATGATCAATCAATCAATCAATGAGACCAATAATTCCCGTTTGCTGGATACTTACAGTTGTGTTTGATCGGACTATTTGTTCCATTCTTGGTCATGTTGAAAGCAATCTTTGAGCATATGCTTCGCCCAGCGGTGGCTTCTGTAATATAATCACATTTCTGGAATTTCATCCGATCTATAGCTTATACATACGTTTAGTTTTACACACTTAATCTGGTATTTATCGAGACTTGTCAGGACTCAAAGTTTTTTTCCCTTGCGCAAATTATGTGCTTTGGGAATAATCCCAATTATGCGACGCATGAAATCAATTGATATGACCTTTACGTCAAGCGGAGCCGAACTGCAGCATTGCTCTTGACTCTGACCTCCCAGATGGTACAGGACGCTAATCTAGGGATTCAAATAAAAAAACCAGTCACTGTTGACTTCAGAAACCCTTTCATGCTGTTTTATGGCTTCTACGCCTGTTGACCGTGTCTCTTATCCTCCTAGTGGGATGCGCACTACGTGATTCGAGGTGGCATTCCCTAAGTTTGTTTATACCGAAGGGGATCGTGCATTGTACGCCCATATTACCGGGCTTCTCTATTGTGCGGAGTGATCATGTTTCGATGCTCTCACTAGTGGACGGAAGAATAGTGTTTTTGGTGTTTTTGTACAAGAAAATAGCTTTCCGTAATGATGGGCCAAGACATCATTCACACCCGCGTTCGAATGGGTCTTTCCTCATTTTATCTTTCAGTAGTTGCTGTCCAAACGTCTAAGAACGGGAATGGCCAGTTTTGGCTTTTCAGTCGACGATTTCGTGACTTGCCTCGAACTGCCAAGAACATCATTTCAGATTTGGGTGAAGCTAAAAGATCTGTCTCCGATTTCAAGGCCTTGATCTTAACTCTAGACCTGCTTGAAGAAGCAGTTAGATTATCTGAACTTTCAAGCCAAAATTGTGACGACTCATTCCAGTTCCACCTCTAAAATCAATACCACATCCGTCAAGAATGCTTTGAACCTTTCACGTCTACAAATCATGAATCTCTGGGGGGGTTTCATTGCCTCTATTCAAACCTACGCCTGTAATTTCGTCAACGGAGATAATAATAATCCTTTTAGAAATTGGAGAAAGATAGCCTGGCTTTCTGAATAGATGAGGTGGGGAAGATGGTTCGACTGTATACCGATGCACTCTTTCAATCTTCTGCTTCTTTATAATTCAATGATTCCTCATTGAAAGTTGGAGAACTGGGGATGACAGTCAACGCACTGATGCGAATTTCAACAAAACACTCGATTATTCACCTACAGACCACCTTCTGTGAGGGGTTTGGGGGAAACCCCTAAGTTAAGTAACTACGACGGCAGTGGCTCCCGACCATCGGAGCGCTAAAGGAGGTTCAGGGGAATCACCGGATATGAAAGATCCCTCTTTATTATCTTCCGTAGTACTTCGTCCCAGGCGAAATAGTCCATAACGGGCTTCCTAAATAAACCCTGTTTTGCTGGGTCCCGCTATGGACTATTTCGCCTGGGACGAAGTAGTATCTAAGTTCCATTTTCTATATCGCGCTATTGACTTTAATATTGTATCATACTTGAAAATACTTAAAACTGTTTAGCCAGTATTTAGAAATTCTCCAGGCGAAAAAATATGAAAATTTTCAGTGGAGTTGGTTTAATAAGTGGTGGGCCTAAAGCGGGAGCTTGATCTCTTCCGTACAACTTCAAAGATAAAAGACTCTTAAGCCTGATAAACTCATTACTCCGGGCTTGTGGTTTAGTGGTATAATACTCCCTTAGCAATAGTGATTTGGGAGTGGTCCAGGGTTCGATTCCCTGCAAGTCCATTAATTCTTTTTTGTTGAGGACTGCTTGCGGTTTAGGAAAGCCTATATATAGGCCTTGTTAAGGGAACAAAGTACTAATAAACCAATTACCCCTCTTTCGTCCTGATTAGTTGACATGAATGATATTATTCAAGATATTCAGCAAATTCTTGGGGTATGGGGTGGGGCAGTGTGGATGCAGAGTGGGTAAAGTGGAGAGGAAATTGAAAAAATATTAAATGGGGTAAAGACGATCATGCATTTGGTGGAATGAGGAAGTTAGGGTTGATTGAGAGAGACATTTCTCCTAACATTATTATTGTATTATAGTGACTTGGTAGCAAGGAAAGGTTGAGCCTTTTAGTCGAAACAACTAACAAAAATTTCAAAAGAAGAAGGCAAGTTGAAGGTGTAAGCAAATATTTCGGGATGTTTACTTGCTCGCTTATGATCCTACCTTCCCTAAACAAGCTAGAGGGTCTGAAGTGGTGTAATTTTGGTTACTTGACACTCCCCTCTTCATTCTTCTTCTCTTTTAATTTCTTCCTCTTTACATAAATGTGACTGCGGGGATGCGAGTAATAAAAGATAGTAGACGCGATAGATAGTAAAAAGGCAATAATGTAAAGTGACTATCTCGACAACAAACCGCTTCTATTTATATCTACTGGTAGAAGGGACCGAGATAGTAAGATAGCGAAATAGTAAGGAAGCAGGGCAATAGTAGAGTACAAAAGCTAGCAGAGACTGAAAGAAATATAATTATCTTTAACCTTGAGTGACAGTAACGATTTCCCATTTGTGATTTTCGATTTAGTCGACTTTGGTCTTGTAACATTGTAACTGAAAAGTAAAAATAACTTGACAGACCCTTCAGCCACACCCCTAGCCTACCTCAATTTACTTTCTTTTTTTGTGGCAGGTGATCGACCAGTGTTATACTAGGTTATTACTATCCGGGTCTAGGCACATTAGTACTAAGATAATGAACAAGGTGTCAAAAGTAACGTCCCCCCGTCCTGGTATGGCATCCTGAATCTATAAAAGGTCGCTTACTAGTAATATCCGGAGTCTTGACCGAGAAAATAAGTTTGGGTTCACCAGGGACGGGGAAATAGTCTATTGTAAGTGCCAGAGTGTCAAGGAAGTAAAAGGCTTGTCGAGAGCGTTTCTATTACAAGAGATGCTGAGAGTTAAGTGTCAGACACTCACCACTGGCTGCACTGGTCACCCACTTCACCCACTACGGTCGTCGAGAGAGACCACATCGCTCGGCTCGACAACGCGTGACCATCCTCGACGTTCATCACCTCCCGTCAACAGCGACTTGGAATTAACCTCTCTAGAGTAGGGGCAAACCTCAAATATGCGTCTTCTAGAGCGTAAAACGGACGATGAATTTGTCATGAAGGAATTTTGGGGTAGCAACCTCCCCCCGTACGCAATACTATCACATACATGGGGTACCAATGAGGAGGAGGTGACCTTCCGAGACTTGGAAAATGGCACAGGCAAGCAGAAACGCGGCTATGAAAAACTCAAGTTCTGCGGACGACAAGCTGCTATCGACAACTTGCAATTTTTCTGGGTGGACACGTGCTGCATTGATAAGTCCAGCAGCGCCGAGCTTACAGAGGCTATCAATTCAATGTTTCGCTGGTACTGACTGACTTGATTGGCATATTTCACGAAACAATCGGGATGAGGGGGCTAACGGAATAACAATAGGTATCAAAAGTCCGTTAAATGCTACGTATATCTTACCGATGTCTTGACTGCCGGGACTGTGGCATTGGACCCCGTTGCCCTCCAGGCCAGTAGATGGTGAGTAATGGGGGCCGTTCTCTCAAGTCGCTTTTGTGTCATTCCTGAATCTTTAATACATCCAGAACTATCCTGTGCCAAGTCATACTGACGCCCTGTGTTTCTAGGTTCACTAGAGGATGGACCCTCCAAGAAATAGGTGTTTACTCCATCTCCTAGTCCCCATGTCAGGTTCTTCTCGCTGACGGTGGAAGAAAGCCACTTTTTTCTCCTCGACTCATGATTCCATATACATGAAGAACTGCGCTGATTGGTGTGCAGTGGCTCCTAGTTCTGTCGAGTTCTTCTCGGTTGAGGGGAGACTACTTGGCGATAAACAATCCTTGGAATATCAGATTTATGAAATCACGGGAATTTCCCTTGCAGCACTGCGTGGAAAGAGTTTATCAACTTTCAGTGTTAAGGAGAGAATGGCATGGGCCAGGAATCGCAAAACCACTCGCGAAGAAGACAGAGCATATTGTCTACTCGGGATTTTTGATGTGTTCATGCCACTGATATACGGTGAGGGTAAACGGGCCTTCGATCGACTCGAACGGGAGATCAGCTTGTCAATGAAATCGAGTGTCGTGCCTGCTCCACAGATACAAACTCCGGCTGTACTCAATCAACCATCGATGGAAGGTGCTCCCAAAAGGCCAACTACCATGCTGGTGCTACACGATTTTGAGCCGAAGGAGGACAACGATTTAAAGCTCGTGGAAGGAGAGTACATATTTGACGTTAATAAGGAGCTTGATACCGATTGGTGGACGGGGACAAACCAAAAAGGAGAGCGTGCACTGTTCCCCAGCAACTATGTTACCTCTCCGCCAACAACTGCAAAAGCACTTTTCGATTTTAAGCCAGTCGAGAGTAACGAATTAGGACTCCAAGAAGATGAGATTATTACCGATATTGTAAGACCCTTCCGATTCATGCAATGCAATGCTGACATACGACCAAGGAAATCACCGAACACGATTGGTGGTTCGGGCATTGCAATGGCAAATCCGGATATTTCCCCTCCACGTACATACAACTTACAGTATGATTCTATGTAAATTAATTACTTTGAAGGTCGTCTGTTCCTCGTTGCTCTTCCTCACAAGTTTGATCCGAGTCTTCCCCGGCGACATAATGAATGATTCTCGTCCCGAGAGGATTGTGGGTTAAACGGTTCAGTGACCGTTGTGGCCGCGAAGGTAAAAACTCAAGAAAATCAAGAAAATTTAAACAAACCCAAGCAATTTCTCGACCTCCATCACAACACTTTGACCCAGCAATATCCAGCAATATTCAAAATTACAGAAGGCTCCAGAAAACCAAGATCTGTAGATATTCTAGTGTGCGCCGCTTCTATCGATATATATTGTGTAGCAATCGGTATATGACCTACTAGTTGACACATTGCTATTTTTACTGATGGCAAAAAGTATGAAAGACACTTTCTCCCCATTACGGCGGAGAAAAAAATATGACGGATGGACCAACCATATAGCAGTCATCAACCATTAGTTTCCCACTAAAGATCTAGTTATCTAACTGTAAGCTCACCACGTGACCATCAATTCCCGACCTTATCCCTAAATACCTGTACCTGACCTCAAAACTTCCCAAAATCCGCCATAAAACAATTCTACAGACGTTGATCATGTCTCAATTAATAGCACAGAGAGCATTTACCAAATCCCTCCTCTCAAAAACAACAGTACATGCCCTTCGAACATTCTCACAACTTTCAAAATCACAACCCCGCAACCAATTCCGACCCCAGCACATCCACCCCTCTCCCCTCACAAACACACACTCCAAATCCAAACTTTCACCCATCAAAAATACAGTCCGCACGTTCCACCACGTAAACCAACTCTCCAGCCAAGAAAAGGAAAAAGAAGACGAAAAGACGAAACGCACTAGAAAAAGGTGGATCATAATCTGTGGCTGGATGGCAGTGACCGCTTATATTGTGCGTAATAAAGTGGTCATAATGAAGGAGCAGAAGGAGGAGTTTGAGGCTCAGTTGGCAAGGAAGGATCTTGTTATTAAGGAATTAGAGGAGAAGCTTAAGAAGTTTGAGGAGAGGGAGGGTCAGGGGGAGTTTAAATTGATTTTTGAGGATGGCACTTTGGGTTTGGAGAAGGTTCCTATGATTTGTAATTTTTAAATTTTGAATTAAAAAGCTCCTCAGATTTGAAAAGAAACGTACTGTGATGTATTTGAGGGTGTGAAAGTCAAAGTAACCCACATAGTAATTGAGACTTTGAATGAAAACTTTTGTAGTGAAAAAACGAAATCCCCCATACGCAACAATGGTGTGTTCCTGGGCGATATCCATGACGATGAATCCATTATCAACAACTATCAAAGCTGTATATGACCACCGCACTGTTCAGTCTTGACTCTGCATTCCATCTTTCTAGGAAAAGGACAAGTTGGGGTTTGGTTCCAGTACCACCAGTGTTTCTCTCATCTCTTTATAGATAAATTAGTCAGTGATCTCGTCTATGACAGAATCCAGTAGAGTTTTTCTGGTGCCAGGAAAAGCTTTCTTAGCCACCCTGGTTACTTTTGGTTTCAAAACGGCAGGTTTTTTTGGTGAAGGCTTTGGTGTAAATTTAATAATTTTCGATGGCTTTGGCGATTTTTCGATTTTGTCTTGTGAAATGGGGGCTGCCACCTTGATCTCTGGTTCTGGCATTGACGATTCTTTGACTTTGGCAAATGGCGGGAATGCACTAGGAGCTGCGACCTTGAACTACAGTAAAATTGTAAGATGAAAATGCCAACAAGAATAATGAAAGCATACTTACCATCAATTTGGAGACATCATCCCGATATTCCTCAAGAAGTTTTTCTGCACGTGCCTTTTCCTCTACAGCTTTGTCAACTTCTATCTTCAAACGAGTGATTTCGACATTGTTTTGCAGATCTCGAACCTCAAGCTTCACGACTTGCGAGTTCAAAAGGCTTTTGCAAAATCGATCTTTCTCCCCAGCATCGATATCTTTTCCCCGCTTCTCCATGAATTCGAAATACGTTTTATGATCGTCAATAGTTTTCAGCAAAGCGGTCAATTCGGATTTCATGTCCCAATACACGTCTGTTGGAATCTCCCTGAAGTTCGTGTCACTCATGTCCTTCTCGTCGTTAGATTTTTCGATTCGTTCAAGACTCGAGAAACACTTTTCGAGGTTGTTGTTGATGTAGGTTATGTTTTCCTCGAGCTCTTTCAACAGGGTCTTAGCATCGCGAAGAAGCAATGGGAAATTTGAGCCTGCATTGTATGGACTGTCGAGAATATTTTGGAGGGTCTTCATGATTTTGTAGTGTGGTTACCCAGGTAAGAAGATAGGCTTGGTGTTGGCGAGATTTGGCGGATATTTTGATTTGAAAGCAGTTTGAGGGAGATGATAGAATAGGGTGACGTAAATTAATCTTGTTAATGTAGCATCGAGTTTGACGGACGGTGTGGTTGATCAGTCAAGGTTAAGTTGTCAAAGGTGAGGTCTGGCAGAGGTTGAGATATGAATCTCAATTGGAAAGACCAAGGATGGTTATCGAGATGAGTTCGTGTACTGAAAGCGATTTTGTTAAATATGGGGGTTGGAGATTTGGAGCAGTGGGTAGAATGCTTTGGCAATGTCGAGAGAACTTGGTTAGGTATCTCAAAGGAGTTGAAGATAGCCGAGACCAACTGGTGAATTGTTGTTTTCTTTTTCAAAGAGGAAAAGACCCAAATGAGGAAGTTGAAGCTCTAGAAGACCGCAAAATAGGGGAGTGTCGTTAGGTGAGATTTATGGAATTCACTCGAGGAAGAGGCTCTCGATGGTGAGGTCAACATCCAGTAAACCGAAGACGAAGTAGCTGTCAGTGGTATTTAGGTAAAGAGAGTTGGCAAAGTTGAAGTGTTGAGAAAAGTTGCGAGGGGGCGGAGGTGGTTCCGGGTGCTAGAGTGATGATATGTCGAAGGAAGTTGAAATTCAAGTTACTAAACTTGAGTATCTTATAACCTGAGTCCAAGGGTACCTGATTTGTATGGCTGGGATGAATGAAAGGAAGAGTGGTGTTCCAAGAATAAAGTCTACCAGATTTTCAAGGCGATAAGGAAGGGATGCTGTCATTGACCCTCAATCGTTCCTTCCGAGAGTGAAACTTTGGACCTACTCACAATTTGCACTTCTAAACCATTAAACCCCACGTTGAAAGCGTAGTCCTTGTGTTCAACAGTCAAAAGTGAGCTCCAAATCCATTCTTTGGTACATGGGTTTGCTGTTAATGCACTTTGTAATCACTTCCTCAACTTCTAGGTTACTCCAGGGTCAAGCTAAGTCCGAGTCTTCATCTTGATCCAACTCCCCCAACGACTCAATAAAGTGCTCCCACCATCCTTCCCAACAAGACGAGATTTGTCTTCATCCTCGCCATCTACCAAAACAAAACCATGGCTCATCTGGAATCGAAGTTTAACACTTCCGAGTTCTTTATTCAAGGGCTCCACACCACTTGGATGTTTCTCCAGTATTTTTTGAACCTGTGAATTTTTGATTAGTTCGAAGATTCTCTCATGGGCACAGGAAAGGGTGGGGCCAGCTCACCTCCGGGTTCCTCATTGCGGTCGCGATCGATGATACAGATGCATCATGGCTTACACCATTTTGCGAAAATGCGAAAGACCCGAGGAGTATTGCTGCGGTGCTAAACAAAATCGCGAGACCATAGGAGATAAAAAGATAGCGGGGTTCGTAGTTGTAGACGATTTTTGTGTTCGTGATGGTTACGGTGGCAATTTCTTTAGAGCTGTTGAAGTATTAGTGGAAAGAAAGCCGCAGGGAATTAAGACACGGAAGACGAACCAGAGTTTCGAGCTGCTCAATATGCTCAAACTTGAATTCAAAGCAAATTGTTCAATTCCTTGCGCCAGGGATAACGAGTTGTTCATCTGCCTATCCTTGAGGTGTTTTAGTGTTCTTTCGTCCTCGCCATTGATCATAGCAAGCTCGAGGGAAGCCATTTGGGGTAAAAGAGCCAGGCTTGTCTCAAAGACGTTGCTTGGTTGAAACTTCACGCTGTTCGGTTCAAATTTCACGTGGTTCCACGTCTGCGCATAAGAATATGGACCAATCAGCTGTCCCGTAACGAAGTTGAAATACATAGAGTAGAGTGATGAGAAGTGAGATTTTTGGCCTTTTGGGAGGAATTCTTCAGACACTAAATCTTGTGCCGGAGAAACGGGGCGAATATAACTCACATTCGTGACCTTTAGCTCAGGAATGTGGTTGGTGAAAATGACTTTCAATGCCATAGAAACATTGTAGAGCCCGCAGTTGAAATAATCCATCTTTTTTGAGGCAGTCGTACTGGGGTCGCTATAATTGGCAATCGCAATCCATATATTGCCCATGGAGTTATTGCTTAGGGTTTGATAAGTAGAGTTCCAAAACAAGGAATTGTTGAGATAAGGTACTGCAGGGAAATATCCGATTCCACCTCTAGCAGTTGGTTTTTTTGTGTCGAGTCCTGACTGGTAGGTCCACGAAAAGTTTCTCTGCATAATATTTCCTGGATTTACACTTGAAGCATTAGGAAATGAACTTGTCTCCGGCGGTTCAAATCCTGTGGCATTTGTTACAGTTTCCCATAATTTGGCTCGAACCGTTGCATTGGCTTCAGAACACCGGAGAAGGGGCAAAATGCTCTGGATTTCATATGTAATATTTGCATCAGAAGAAGGAGGGGCTATCAGTAATGTTCGACCCGTGGTAGCAACGCCGCTTACAATCCTGGCTAATGGGCCACGCTGCTGAGGAGCATAGCGTTCGTTGTCCATTGCGATATTAAGAACCTTCATGTTTTTAAACGTGCTAATTTGTGTGTCCCGAATAGAGAGAGTCGCAGGGGCGAAGAGGGTAGCAAGTGGTAAGGTCCTAAGTTCGACGAGAAACGTTAGCCTCAAAATAAAGGGCGAGTGAAGGGATAATTACCATAGAAGAAGCCCCAAAGTAGCAGTGAGAGGGATTTTTGAGCAAAATTCCCAGCGGAATAAAGAAAATATGTTGGTTCCCATCCCAAACGCATCATTGATAGATGAGATAGACAAGGAAACGCTTCGAAGTTTTTTCCAGAGACATTGGGTATATGCGATACCCACCGCTGTCTTCAAAATAAAGTTGATGAAAATGGCGAACCCGTTTCCAATACTATAGATAGAATTTAGCCAAGAAGGTTCGGAAAGATTTGGGCCGATGATGTACTTTAAGGCCCATTGCTGGCGATGAGAGTCCCCAATAACCCGGCCATGAAGCCAACTGTAGTATGCGTGGTGACCAGCAGCAAGCACGACTCCAGCAATGAGAAACCCAACCATTACTAGAGGGGCCAGCCAATGTAACTTTCGACATGCAGCATTTCTGTAAGGGTCGGTTTGAGACCGTTCATTTGATGGACTGATTCCCCTGCTTCGAAGGTCATCCTCGTGAAAACTTTCCAAGTCTGCCGACGATTCTGGGCTGGTTTTGGACGTCTCTCTGACTGTGTCTGTATGCCCGTTCGTAATCGTAGGTTGAATCTCATGTTGGAGATTGTGTCAAGCAGAAAGCAGAACAAAGAAAGGAAAGGAAAACGTGATGTTGATACATTATGTGAAGTGGGTGGGGGATATATATCCTTCTGCTGCATACCTAGAGAACAATATCCGAAGGCAATACAAGCTCAGGCACCACTTCTGCTTCTTTTGGCACTCAGTGACACATCAAAGAACCAAGTTGTAGCACTCAAAATACAATTTTCGCCTGATTTCGTTTCATACGGGTGGGGAGACGGAAGATGCGATGAAAAATGTATTCGCACGCCCTCCAACAGTGATTCCTTCAGAATCCTGCAACATGCAACACATGTTGCAAAGCGGATAAAATCTTGATAGAGGTCGAAATCATTCTGAGCAAATCAAACCATGAAAATGGAATTGGTGTTGTACAGAAGAGAGGTCCTGAGGCGGTGCAGAATGCATGTCTGCAGCACCAACAACATTTTGTTTCAAAGTCGACAAATAACCGGAGATAAAGAACCGGCAGACAGATTGCATGGACTGCGCGAGGAGGTGATAGCAGAATGGAGTGTAGCAATGGACTGTGATAGCTTGTTTGAAATGTGTTGGCGGATTCGATGGACCCCCTCATTTACCTTCAGTGAGACAAGTCATGCGACGACGAAGTAGTTGCTGATTATTCTGAAATACCCCTCCAAACATCCTGCCACAGTTCAGACATACAAGAAAGCAAAAGAAATTAATGGAGCGCGTAACATTTAATCATAGTTGGTATAGTGATCGAGGCAGAAAAATGTAACAGCCATGTGAAATACACCTGCTGGTGATCAATTGAAGTAACCCCGGATCTGAGACCTTGAGCGAATCACAAAACAGTTCTGGACAGTCCTCCATCCTTGATTAATAAATATCCTGGAGACCGAATCTGTTCCTGGCATTTCTCGTAGTCGGAGTATCCTCCATACTTTCGAGTTCGGACCCGTTCCTCGCGAGGACATTGAGGGGGTAGCTTCTTGTCATCCGGATCCCCCTAATTCCCGAGTGATCTACCACTTCCCCAACTCCTCTTCTAATTAGAACCTCAGATTTCTGCAACTGTTCGAAGTCAATGACTGGGACAATCCACTTCTCAAGGAATGACATACCGGTCCCCAAATTCTTATGAGGAATTCTTCCCAAGCAATCTTGACCCCGTCTTCCGCATTCTTCTTCCAGAAGCCAAAGGAGCCCGTATCCTTCAACCTCCATTTTTGGGTAGGAAATATATTACATCAGCTCGGGGTCGTGATATGATTTATGTGAGTTCTCCTGATCAAATTTCGACCATCTTCATTAGCCCTTCACCCAGGTCGGGTAAAATAAGCCCGCGGAACTGGAGACCGCGCGGTATCTCGAGGCATATTTCCATCCATCCTCCCCTCATGTGCAAAATCTCCCTCACTCCCAGAGTTCCATACGCCATCTCCCTGCGAGGGCTCATCAATTCTCGCATAACCATGCGACTCAGTATTCGTCTCGGAATAAGACCGGTTTCGTAGACTCGATAACTTAAGATCCGCATGATCGGACGAGTAAAAATAATAGGCTCGCGAGTTTTGGGAGGGCAATCGTTCGAGGAAAGTGCCTTTGATAAGCTTCCGCAAGAGGGGTTTGAAGCGTAAGAGACAGGCGGCTATCAAGCACATGCCCGGTTCGACGATGGTCCAGATCATGAGTTCAGCTGATGCCATCGTTCCGTCTGAAATTGCGTCGCTAGCAGAGAAATACTTAAAGCGGATTATGGAAGATACGAGACCACTATCGGGGTGTTTGGTTAGAAAACTGGGGGGATATCTAGATGAGCATTGGTACTTACAAGCTTCCAGTGGAGAATGTGAGTAATAATCCAAGCTTTTGTGTTTTAGTACTTTTGAAAAACCACTAAATATCTCAATATTAGTATCCGCCCTGTTAAGACAAGGAGAGAAAATTCAGATCATACAATAATCGGCAGAGGAAGAACCAAGACAGCAAAATCCGTGACGATATTTGGAAATCCAATCCATAGAAAGAATGTGTTGATTTCGATGCACTTGCCACCAGGAATTGTCTTGTCCCACAAAAAACTTATTGGGCGGCAAGCAACCATGCCGACAATACCACCCGTAAGAAAGTTCGCAATCATAATAACGGCAAGGACATAGCAAGACCATCGAATCCGACGCATATCAAATATTCGATGATAGAGGACCAAGACGCAAAGTTTCGGGAGCGTCACAGCAGCCAGGTATAACCAGCCGGTCGCTAGTAAACATTTGGCCCAGACAATAATCTTCTCACGTTCTCCTGCTGCTATCAAGGCTGCCATATGTCGACCGACACCTCCATATTTTACCATTGCTGTGAGTCTCCAGGTAAGCTTTAATTCAGTTCAGGCACATCCAAGGATCGTAAAACTCTGACGTACCAATCGCCAAGGCATCCAAGGATAAGCAAACCAACAGAGCAAACCAAATCAAAATATCATCCAACCCAACCTTTCGATCATTGAGCCATCTTGAATACGTTCTCAGAGCCACGAACGCGATTTCCAGCGGGATAAAAGCAATCGCGACATAGAGTAATCTGGTGCCATGGTACGCCAACAATTCAGTCGGCGGTTGTCCCGAGGCAATTGAACTCATCTCGAGGCGAAGGGGTTCTCGTCGTGGGCGTCATGTAGAAAGTGATGTTGGTGTAGCTTGCTCGCAGACAGAAAAGCCAGCAAATAAAAATGGAAGAGGTTGACCTGCACACCTTTGCAAGCGATACTTCGCCGCGGGCGGGCTGTGACACGACATCTATATAAAGTCTCGAGTCTCGACCGCTGACCCGGTTCGCCCCCAAATGGCGATGAAGGGCGGAGGATGATGTTGCACACTTGGGCCCCCATAAAAAGCAACTCATTTGGGTATTGAACGGCAGTCATGCAGATGCCGTTTCTGGGGAAACATGGGAAAATATGACCATTAGGTAAACGCACAACTCAAAAGGGGGTCTGAGAGGAGAAAATGATTCTGCGCAAACAAGGAGGGAGATCACTTCGTCAACATCTCTGAAAACCCGGAAAAATCGCAGCATCACCGTGATAGCAAAGGGGATCAGGAACAGAGATCTGCCCTGCCACTGAATGCCACGTACAAAAGTCGGTATTTTCCTTTTGGGGGTTCCAAGTTGCACACCTCCTTGTGTACGCAACGAATGAGGGAGGTGCATATGCTGTAAGCGCCTCCTCGCCTCGCGTCGCGGATGCAATAATGTAACCCTCCTCGACTTCGAGATTTGGTAACAGGGGTACCGTATCAGTAAGTATTGGATTGTAGATCCCCCTCAATTTTACTGCGGAATCTCGAATGGCGACGTGGAGTTGCGGGAGCCGGTCCGGTGTTGGAGTGATGGTGGGGTGGAGAGGTTTACTCAGGATTCTTAAAATAGCCAGGAATATCACATGATCCTTGACTGTTCTTTTTGTTCTTTTTGGATATTGTAAGAAAACTCCAAACAAAAAGATTGAACAAAAAACAAATACAACATTACAATCGCAACTCATAAACCCCATCTTGAAATTATACGCAAAAAGCTCTTCCAAAATCACCAAAAGAATCTACAGTAAAATAAAACTGGGCACAAGGCTTCATTCATATCTTACCCTCAAGGCCCGCAGACAGAAACAGAAGACACAAAAGGCAAAAAAACTAATACTGCAACACAAAAAGCACATTAGATATCCCCCTCTCTACCTCCCCATTCTACCCGCGATTAAATACATAGTTTACAGACGGCTTTGGTGAGCAAGCCCTATCGCAACCTGAATCGAGAAAGATAGCGAGCGAGACGAACCTAAGCGAATCGAGGAACAAGCGCCAGTCCTTCTGTTGAACCTGCAATAATGGAAGAAAAATTATAGCATATCGTTGGGTTAAGAGAAGGGTAACTAGCAACTCCTCGTCTCCCGGCGACCACAACCAACTGCACTCAAAAATTTCTCCTCCGCCTCCTCCGCGTCCTCTGGCAGCAGGGACGAGCCAGGGAAAGCACCAGTAGATGAGGCATCAACAATAACAAGGAGAGACGGGAATTTCCCGGTTGGTAATGCTCATGGGTGAGGTGGTAAGAATTCTTGGAGTTCGCTCCCCTTAGGGTCGTTCCTTCCCTTCTCGCCAGACACAACATCCACGAAGCAATTCTTACCGCAATGGAACATGAGATGTTCCTTCCTCAACTGGCTCTCTCATCCACCGCTGGTGCCAATTCAGCTTCCAAATATTTAATTAAACCCCTCGCGGTCCTCCATCACCATCTTCCTTTCACAAACACAAACTTCTTCTCCATCCACAACCCGACTCACCCCCAAAACCTATCTATTACACGCATAAGCCAGGCTTCTACCGCGCTCTTCTGGACAGCCCACTGATTCAGGCCAATCCCTGGTTTCAGCGCCGAGGAATTGCCCAGAATACTCACACATGTACCAGTGGCTCTGGAGTTCGTTCTTTTTGGTTGTGGTGTATGCCAAATGGGTTGGGAGACTCTGTTTTTCTTGACCGATCTTCTTGCGGATATTTTTTCGTTTGCTGGCTATCTACTCATTCGACTTTTCACCCATGGAATGGGAGGGAGTGGTGCAGTACATTCTGGCATGTTGGTGTGTTCACTATACACCTGGAATTCGACCATGAACTTTCAGCTGACTGGTCGGTTTTGGCAGACGAAATATACAGTCCACGAGTCGGGATTTCTTACCCATACCGACATCAGAGTGTTATTTGGGAGTGCTTTGAGAGGAAGAAAGAAGCTGTGCCCGGTGAGTTCATGTTGATGTCCCCTGTGCTGAGCGTCCCGTCGGTTTACGGGCGACGCCATAACCTGTTGCTGCCTGAGGTTTGCCATATCTTTCCCCGCCATTCCAGGTTTCCACAACAACTCAACAAGGAATACACCGTATGCGTCTCAACAAGACTCATTCTGTATATGGTGCGTATTCCTCTGCCATCCTACTCGGTAATGCCAATACTAACTCAATTATCAGACCCATCCGCTGGAACGAGGTACCCTGGGCCACTACCCTTTTCCCGGTCGCTCCATTTCCCGAGCTCGAGCTCTCCCCAAATCTGCGAAACTGTTTGCGACAACTACATTCATTCTCCGAGAACATTTAGAAGAATGGGGAAATGGATCTCTCATTTCTTTTAATCGCTCTCGAAAAATGGCTGAAAATATAATGGATTGAGAGGGGTATGCTTTCTCGTCACATCACCGAGTTTCTCACGCTTCTTCAATTTGGCCCTTTTATGCCCAGTGGTTTATTCTATGCTACTTGTCTGCTCTGCCCACCATCATTCCACACTTCCAAACTTCCACATAACTTCACTCCCGCCCAAGAGCGGCTTGCCATTCTTTACAAGCCGCAGTTGGAGGCTGCCAATGTCCACCCAGTCAAGCGATTGGCCATGTCCATGACATAACATGGCGTCGCACCCTTCGGATCGTTCATGTTCCCTTGGTTCACGGAACCTGAATTGTACAATCGAGCAGCGATATAATAGGCTCGAGAGCCAGAGCCGCCAGATGCTACTGCTTCTGTTATGAATTAGCAACAAGGAAAACCGAGAGGTTAGCAGGCAACATACTGTTGATAACTTGGGCTAGTCCATCTCCATCCCTTGTACCTGCTGTGCCTTCTCGCACCATCTGTGTTATCTTTTTATCTGTTAGAGACCAATCGTGGGGAACTGGTAGATGCACTCACAACTCCATCGGGGCATGGGTTCTGGATCTGACCAGTCCTATCGCTATGGCATGTGCCATCTCCATTGTGGCATTGCATCAAGCCGGGGTTGCGGACTCCATTATTGGTAGTGGTGACCTAATTGTGTTAGCTTCGGCGGCTATTGATCCTCAGCTGCAATGTACTTACTCGAACACATCCTCCAGACTCTTGGATTATGGTTGCTAGGATGAAGCGATGATCCACCTTTGTCTCTAGAGCAACCTGTTGAATAGCATTGTAAATGGCACCAACCTCAGGGCCGCTATCGTCTGCACCCCAACCGTTCCAACCACAAGCTCCGAACATGAGAACCTTGTTATTGTCAAACATTTGTTGAAAGCTGACCCATTTGTTCAATGCTGGCCTGGAAGAGTTCAAGAATCAGTGATGAGTTTCCACATGGAATTTCAACATGAGGATGTGGAAGTCCACATCCCACTTCAACTGGCGGACACAATTTTTCTTTTGAGAGGGAGTTACTCACCAACCAGCTTCTGGGCCACCGTCGCCGGTGTACCTCCTATAGGTATCAGAGCCTCCACCGATGCCGTCTTGGTTATTGATGGCGTTGACGGCAAGGGCGCCTGAGACAACACCACCGGTAGCCAAAGTTGAGAATTCGGCTTTGGCAGGCATGAAGTTTCCGTTTTCGTTACCAAAGTGTGGAATTCCAGCAGTACCATTCAAGGAATTCAGTTCATTGGCACTTCGTGGTATGACGGGAGAAGAGTCAAGAGGGAGGGCAGAGAGAACTCCAGCAAGAAGACTTGCTGCCAAAAGATTGGAGAGAACCATCTTGAAGTTTTAAGGTTCGTGAGGTTGAAGTGATGATAAGCTAAACTGTTGCTAGACGAATCTCTTGATGATGTTTTGTTCGAAATGAGGTGATTGCGGGTGCTTTATATATTCCATTATTTCTATGAGCATGTACTGAAGCTTGCAGTTCCAGCCGAAAATAGATATTCCCGCCATCGACTAGGAGTGTGGTATCTCTGCCTATGTGTTACTCACTTGATGTCCATGATCACCTCCGCCTGAAGGCGACTTTTGGAATCGGACGAAAACTCATCAGTACTACTTTTAGTGAGATATTGTTGCAACATGCCAGTCTTCCTCTCCTCGGTGTCCACATTCGTCTGGCTATCGTTAATCATATGGCGGTCTATCCCGCCTCCTTGTCAGATTCATTTGGTATATCACTCACAGTTTTCGTTCTGTCAGCAACCGACAAGCGAACAAGTTTCAGCGTCAGCAGATGAGTTCCTCAAGAGCATCCATTGTTACTTCATACCCATGTCGAATTGCTCTAAAGTTATAATGATTAACAGTAGGCAAATTCACCGGATGCATATCCGAATACTTCTCGGTGTTACTCCGAGTGGTCCAGATCATCCATATCCTCATCCGGGTGGTTCAAAGCAACAACAAAACATGAGAAGCTGACCATAGCAGCACACACCCCACGACAATGAAAGGGAAAACCAATACCGCATTGATTTATGCCAGTGCGATTAAAAATTCCCGGGACTTAAAATGGGAAAAACGCGAGGAAAAGAACACAATGTGTTACGTTGCTCCATTACCAAACCCCCAGCGATTATCAAATCATTTCCGGAGGCACCTTCTATATGGGTACTCCTTCTACAAAGGGCACCCTTCCGCCGCCCCCGAGGTACAGCAGTAGTATCCCAACACCATAGACAACGGTGGCGCTATTAATCAGCAACTTAATTTGCTGAGTTCATTAAATTCATTAATTTCTGATTATTTTCAAATTTTCCGATTTTACGTATAGTGTGTTTGCGGCAGGCACGTCCATATCCCAGCACGAACACTATGTCGATGCAACGCTATCGCGGTTCTGTCTTTCTTACCAGAGAATTACAGAGAATACTTTATTTTGAGGCTGAGCTTATGTCAGATGATTGAGTTATTTCCCCACTTTGTAATCATGGTTCAGACATGGTGGCATAGTACCTGACATCCACGAGGGAAAACAATGGTTCTACTTACCAATAACCCCGCGCTTTGTTACTTCGTCCTCCACAAACTTAAAAGCTTAGCGTGGTGCTCCCGGAACGTTTATGGTTTAGTTTCGTGGTCAGCTATCACAGACACAGTCATAGTCAGCGCCATTTCATAATGTCAGCCGGGTATCATACCAACTAGACACAAAACATCACACCAAAATGGGTGGCACAGAAAAACCCATTTCCCTAACTGGGAATTCTCCTCAGTTTATCCAAAGACTTCTGGGCTCTCCGGGCATTCCCGAGGATAAGCGAGAAAGGGGGGCTTTTAACCGGCAGTGCTTAGTGCCCTTAGATCAGACGGTAGTTTCTTGGCGGGAGTTGAACGGGCCGTTGTTACCAAGAAAGCCTTGCTGCATGTCATCTCAATAGCCTCTTTCCTCTCGTATTCTCGGAAGGAAAAGCGTATCATGGGGAAAGAAATCAAGGAAGATGGGACAGTTGATGAGACCTGCTGCTGATATGTTTACTAAATCAGTCAAGTCACCTGTTGCTATGAGCTTTCGTCACGGAGATTTTTGTGTTATGGTGCTTTGGGATGGGGGAGAAGATTTTTTGTCTCACTGGATTGTTGTCGCAAGTGCTACGTTATGTTTTACAAAGCTTGAGCTCGGGTTTCTTGGATGAGGTGAGCGAGATGAAGGTTGTGTATTAGGGAGTAGCCTAGGTTTTGGTGTGACAGAGCTTAATTCGTAGCCTGAAGATTAATTAACATGTACGAGATCAAAAGTGAAGCCTGATTCGTAGCTTTGCCTTCTGGCTCTTTTTCAAATCTCAACCACTTTCTTCCATCATGATCGGACTCCTCTATATTGCAACTCTGGTGAGCTCTGTCTCCGCCGTTGCTCTACGCGTTCGTGATACTATTCCCTCACCAGCACCAGAAGATGCCTTCCTACCCAGCTCTCCCTCCGAGCAAAAATCTACACCGTAAGTCTCAACCCCCCAACTCGGAAGCCAAACCACTAACCACCTGCTCAGAGTTCCTGGACCTGGTGTCCCTGGAGGATACAACACGTCCATCATCCCGTCAGAAATCCCAGATGCCATTTCCAATTTCCGCAACCAGGAACTCGTTTCTGCAGCAACTTGTCCTGGACCAGTTACCAGTAACCCTAGTGATTACTGGATGACGCGGATTGACCATACCGGGAATCCGAGGGGTTATGCTCCCTTTTTGGCGAATTACTTTACGTATCCTGTTTGGAGGAATGTGCTTGATTACGGGGCGAAGAATGATGGGAGTGGGGATGCTACGCCTGGTATGTTTGACTTCAAGTATTTTCTGTTCTTTGGCGTTACTTACCTCGAAATGTGACCTGTCGTTCTGGAAGCAAACTGACTCCGCATCAGGGATCCAAGCTGCACTTAATTACTACAGTGACCAAGATAATCGCTGGAACATCGGTGATGTATTCGCTACTCCTGCTCATGTCTTCTTACCCGGTGGTACTTATACCCTCAAGACGAGGCTTGATTTGAGGATAGGTAGTTTGATTATGGGGGATCCGCAGAATATGCCTATTTTGAAGGCTGATGCGGGGTTTTCAGCGGGGATTCTGGTGCAAGGGTATGATGGTATGTTTTAAAATTTGAGGAGGAGAAGGGGAATTTTGCTGATAATGGATGGATAGGGACTTCGAGGAATAGTCCGCCGGAGACTTCATTTTTGACTGCGTTGAGGAATGTAAAGATTGAGTGAGTTGAGATCCGAGAAATTTGAGGAGTTGTTGCTGATTTTATAGTACGACTGCAGTTCCTAAGGATAATAAGCTTGTTGCTTTGCAGGTACGGAAGAATTTTCTCCTTTTCTCAAATTGTGGTTACCATACTAACGAGATGACCAGTGGGGTGTTGCACAAGGAGCTGCAATCGGAAACCTTCAAATTCTCATGCCAGATAATTCCAGCGGCCACATCGGAGTGTTCTTGGACGGAGGAAGCACCATCGCAGTGACCGATGCCAGAATCCAAGGAGGTGTAATCGGTATCCAAAACACCAATCAGCAAGTAAACTTCAAAAATATTTACTTCAAGAACTGCCGTACCGCTTATGGTGGGACTGGGGGCTTTACGGCTTTGCTTCAAAAGGTCACATTCGATACCTGTGGCCTTGGAATTGACATTACTGCCAACGATGGGAAAGCCGGAAATGTCGTCCTTCTGGATTCCGTCTCAACCAACTCAGGGGTCACTGTCAAGTTCAGAGAATCCTCACCCACTTCTTCATTGCGGAATAACCAAGTCGTGATTCAAAATCTCAAGCATGATACCACAAACGCCATTGCAGTTAATCAAGACAATGCAGTCAAGCTAGCAGCAACAAGTCAAGTCGATACCTGGGTTTGGGGTAACTCACTTCCTGGACAGTTTCAAAATGGTGCTTCTTATACTACCACGAGACCAGCTGCTCTGCTGGCATCTGATGGGACATTCTTTACAAAGGATGCGCCGACTTATGCAGGATATGCCATTGATCAATTTTTGAATGTGAAAGATGTGCCGAATTTTCCGGTCAAGGGGGATGGGAGCACTGATGATTCTGCGTCGCTTAATGCTATTTTGAGGCAGGCGGTTGCGAATTGTCAAATTGCGTGAGTCTGCCCTATTTGTAAGGATGTAATTTGCTGACTGGTCTGCAGATATTTCCCTTACGGCGTGTATGTGGTTAAGAGCACGCTTTTCGTTCCTGCTGGGTCTCGGATTGTGGGAGAGGCTTGGGCTGTCATATCTGGTGCTGGTGCTACATTCAAGGGTAAGCAGGACCCTGTCGTCGAGAATCAGACTGACAAATGATCCCATAGATGCCAACAATCCCGTCCCCGTCGTCAAAGTCGGAAATTTTGGAGACGTGGGCGTTGCTCAAATAAGTGACATGCGCTTCACAGTGTCAGAAGTCCTCCCAGGAGCAATAATCATCCAAGTCAACATAGCCGGCTCCTCGCCAGGCGACGTCGGGATCTGGAACACGGTAGTCAACATTGGGGGTGGTCAAGAATCAACAATCAGAACCCAATGCAACAACCAAGATACCACAAGCTGCAAAGCCGTCTTCCTCGCCGTCCATCTCACCTCAACCTCCTCCGCCTACCTTCAAAACATTTGGGTCTGGACAGCAGACCATCACGTCGATGGCGGTGCTCCTCTTCAGATAATCTCCACGGGTCGAGGAATATTAGTCGAATCCACCAAAGCCACCTGGCTTGTAGGAACAGGCTCCGAACACCACTGGCTCTATAACTACAACTTCAACAACGCTCAAAACGTCTTCGCGGGTCTGCTCCAAACCGAAACACCATACATGCAAGGTTCCGGCGCCGTTAAACTCGCACCCGCCCCTTGGGTCGCCAACTCCAGATACGGGGATCCAGATTTCTCATGGTGCGGCGGAAATGATGGGAAATGTCGCAGTTCCGTGGCGCAGAATGTGAATGGAGGGAGTAATTTGTTCATGTATAATACGGCTAGTTGGTCGTTCTTTGATGGACCGTGGAATGGGGTTTATACTTCTGATAATTATTGTCAAGGAAACTGTCAGACGAATATGGTGAGGGTTGCTGGTGGGCCGACGAGGTTGTACTGGTATGGGATTGCGACGAGGAGTACGGATGTTATTGTTTTCGATGGGGTGACAAATCCGACAACTTTCAATAATCCTGGGGCGTAAGTTTTGATATCTCTGAACTTTTGAAGGGAGCGGTGCTAACTGTTCTGACAGGTGGGGTGCGAATGTTGCTGCATATAGGCAGTTTTCTTAGTGTTAGAGATGGAAGTAATTGACTCGGTTCCGTAAGGTACGATATCAGACGAGAGGCCTGCAGATTCTGTCGTTTTTGTTGTCTTGGAAACAGAATGAAAAGGGCGGACTCGAAAGCTAGCTATAAGGCAGAGTATACGTACAAAAGAAAAGTCGAGAATCCAATTCGATTCTCCAACCCTATTAATGAGATCATGTAGACCTACCAAATCTTTGGCACTACTTGGTAGAGCTCTCGGTTGATTGTGATCTAAGAAAGGGGAGCGGCATGTGATTGTGATAGCTTGAAAGCCGAAAAGAGGGTTTCTAAAAGCGTGCCGTGGCTCTCAACTCTGGGTACGGAGGAGGCAGTTCGAAATTGTTCCACCAAGAACTAAAAAAGAGGTCGAAGTTTCTCAGAAATATCAATTGATTACCCGAGCTTCCTGGAGTTGTCCACCATGCTCATCGACCTTAAGCAGTCCTGTGTCCAGCGGTGTCCGACTACCTGTATCATGTAGAGATGGGTCTCGTATATGAGATGAGTATCTAAAGTGGATTCTAGAATGAGGTTATTGATGAGGTGTTTGAGATTCAGGCTGTGGGGAAGAAATGAGATGATGTTGAGCTTGGCTAACATAGAAATGGAAGTTTAGGAGGTAACCTGAAGTTTCAGGTTAAAGTGGGTCATACTAAGTTAGGCTTAGCGTCGAATCCTCTGTCATCGGCGCTTGAAACTTCGCCTCAAAATCTTACGGGTAAGCCACGACGAGCCCGCAGTGGAGAAACAATACTGTGCAGTGCTGTCTGGGTTCATTTTCTGGACTGAACCACCTCACCAACATCTGTTCTCGACTTAATTTCTTAAATTATTTTCCTTTCGTCCCTCTTTAGTCATTCACAGCATCCATCAATAGTCCCCTTCATCATCTACAATTCTCCGTGGTTACTTGCACTCTACCTATCCGCAGTCGATATCCTTGTTTTCACCAACGTCACTCCAAGGCTCCACCTGATTCGGAACGCTATCGACACCACATACACCAACGATCCCCTCTACCCTCCAAACCGCCACTTTGAACATCTACGAGTATCTGCAAACCGTTCCTCCTTCGCAGAGCAGTCGGAATAACTTCACGAACACCTTGTGCCACCCAGTTCACCTCACCTCATCAAGCTAATGCTTCCTCCGCCGGGCTTAGAGCCCTCGGTTGTTTCTCTCCTCGAAAATAGTTCACCGACCGCCCTTCTCTCATCTGCAATAGCTACAGCTACTTCTATACTGCCGACTGCCGTCAACGCCTTCTCCTCTGGCTCCAGCGTCGTTGCTGCCGTTACAGCAACCGCCGTCTCTCAGTCACCGGACCATCCACCACCAAATGGCGAGTGTAAATTGTTAGGGTCTTTTGCGATCCTTGTACAAGCAGCGTTAGGTTGCTGTGCTCTGTTGGCACTAGTATACAAACGATGGAGAGAACGACCCCAGAGGCCTATGAAAATATGGTTCTTTGATGTGTCGAAACAGGTGGTGGGGAGTGTGTTGGTACATATTGCGAATCTCCTCATGAGCATGATGTCTTCCGGTCAGTTCAGCATAAAGGTTGATGCGAAGACGGTATCTCAGAGGCGGATGGTGGACGATCATGGAAAATATCAGCCGAATCCGTGCTCGTTCTACCTGTTGAACTTGGCTATCGACGTAAGCTATAGACTTGTTTTCCTTCCATACCAACTTTCACTAATGATGTGACGCAGACTACCATCGGAATCCCCATCCTCATTTTCCTTCTTCGAATCCTTACGAGCCTTTTCGCGATGACCTCTTTCGGCACCCCTCGCGAATCGATCGAGTCTGGCAATTACGATAACCCACCACGAGCATTATGGTGGTTGAAGCAATCATTCATATATTTCTTGGGGCTGATGGGCATGAAACTTTGCGTCCTCATAATATTTTTGGTTCTCCCCTGGATATCCCGCGTTGGAGACTGGGCACTGCGGTGGACGGAAGGAAACGAGGCATTACAAGTCATCTTCGTGATGCTCGTTTTTCCAGTCATCATGAACGCCACGCAATACTACATCATCGACTCATTCATCAAAAAGCAGAACCCTGAGCATACCCACGAACTGATCCCCGGGGAGGACGATGACTCTACTCACGGCGACAATCGATACGAAGACCCAGCAGATAGAGGCAACGAGGCAGACTCCGAAGGCGAGGATCCCGAGGTTCAGATAAAAACAGATGTCGTGAAGAAGGCTCCTAAAAAGAACAGCCACGGCAGTGGGCACGGCAGTGGAAGTGCAAGATCTGGCAAAGCACCAAGAAGTCTGCAGACCGGAAGTAAAGACTACGATCCGCTATTTGACGGCGAAACAAGTCCCACGATTGTCGGCAGCGCTAGTACGGGGAATAGAAAGAGTCTTGAAGACGAAGATGAAGGGAAGAAAGCTACTCGATAGAGAGGGAATTTTGGAGTTTCATGGATGGTATTACTTTTTGGGGAAATTGGATTGTATATTAATGTACAAAGCATCGATTTTGAGAAGCAAATGCGTGGAGTAGAGGCGTTTTTACAGGGGCATTGTTTGCTTTAACACTTGCATAGCGGCTTTTTTGGTCTAAATTGGAGAGTTTTAATGCTTGAGAATAACAATTTCACATCTTCTTTTTACTGCGGGCCCATCTTTCGTACCTCCTTTACTGAACCCCATGCCTGGGTATTCCTTTCGTTTCTTCACCTCTTAAACAATTTCTATTTCTCTCCTGTCGACAACCCCTCTTCCCCTACAGGTTAGGTACTGTTCCTTTTCCGCGTCAGCTTTTCCACCTCGCCCCGGACATGACGCCTACCCAGCAACGCAATCTCCTGACGACATGTGTGCTACCGTACAGTAACACAACGTATACAACACTTGCACCTCTGTAAGGCACAGAGTAACCAACTAGGCACGCTGGTTGGTTGTTAGGTAGATGATGTATCACATTATGGGAAATCTGTAATGATGGACGGATCATAGATGGATGGATGATGTGTATCCCATCAGCGGATGACTGGTTGGATTCGTATTCATGGACCCTTTGCTCCTACTTACTACGGGATTTGAAGATAGCTGAAAGGTATTGGTAACGGGGACGGGTATTTTTTCAAATACATTTATCCGCAATTCTTGGGAAATGTTGTTTATTAGAGGGATTTGGGATGATGATTTTCTGGTACCCTTTTGACCATTTATTATACCAATGGAAGATTTAGGGATTTTCCCCCGACCGTTTTCTGGTGAGACACAGGTATTCCGCTGCTCCTACGGAAAGATAATTAAGTTAGCTAGACAGAGTGAAGCGAAAAAGAGAGTTCTAGTAGCTCAGCTCAGCTACTACAACTTCGCTCCCCGTGGAGCTGCAGCGTTGCGTACTCACCACGTAAAACAAATTGTAAGGATAACGGGCAATTATGGGCAGATGCGAGCGTTGGCAATTATCAATGATCCAGCATGTTATAACTATTAGTCAGGTTTGCGTTGTGGGTTGGTTGTCTGGGGGCTGGCTGGATGCATCATTACGGACGGGGTAGAAGTCAGTGTTCGAACATCTCCGCGCGCCTAAATCTATTTTTTGGAAATAAAACTATAACCACACACTGTATCGACACGAGGACAATTACATTCGATTCCTAAAGGTTTCTTCCCCTAATAGTATCGAGTACATCGTTCACCTAGCCCTCGGTAGGCAGGAAAGATATAGATTAGTACATTTATACTAATATTCTTATTCGTAAGATATATCTCCTTAAAGCTAACTACAACCACGGTACTAAAGGAAAGAGAAGAGTAGTACCTAGTAGGACTATTACTCCTTTCCTTAATTTAGTTATCGATTACCTTACTACGCTAGAAGTATAGAGCGATTAGAGTCTACTATAGTAGACTATCTAGTAGCTCTAAGAGAACTTTAAAGCTTATAGTATCTAATATAGTATATTAATCTAGAAGCTTCTTACTAAAGAAATACTATAGAAATAATAGATATAGTAGTTAACTACTATAAATATACTATTCTATATCTTAGTTACTAGAAAAGTATTATTCTCTAATATAGAGAAAGAGATATATATATTCTCTATAATAGACTAATACGACTATTAATAGTATTCTTAAATATTCTAATACTAGCTATAACGTATATATATAGCGAACTAGCTAAATAAGCGAACCGGCTAAAAATTTCTACGCTCGCGATTAAAATTATAATAACTCTACTATAACGCCTCTAATTAATTAAAACTACTCGGAAACTTCTTCCTTAGATACCTCTTCTATAATATTACAGGTATATACATTATATCTAATTTCTCTATAGTTACTATAGCGCTATATATGTGATTTATTCCTTGGCTTTCGACTACTACTTCTCTTTATTTTCTATATTACCTGCTTACTAATGTCTCTATTATCCTATAGGTCTTACGCTTCCTATTAACTACACTTAGTGATCCTTCTTACTATAGACGTGTTTTTTTAGCTCTACGACGCTTACTTAGTACTTTATTTACTTGTTAAAGTCTCTAGTTCTTAGCTTTTAATAGTACTATCTAGTATATTACTTTTAATATACTCTTTATAAACTAGTTAATAGCCTTGTAAATTAGAGTTAGAGAGCTACTTTAGTAGTAGAAGATTTAATATTTAATAAGTATAGTCTATAATAAGGCTTTAGTTAGGTTATTTAGTATCTAGGAGACCTAAGGCTAAGTAGAACAAGTAAGAGAGTTTAGAGACGTTAGCGTCTTTAGCTTAAGATTAAGTATAGAAATTACACTTTCTAGGTCGAATAGAAGAAGCCTAGCCTCTCTAAATCCTTCTTAGATATTACTTTCTATTATTATAATATTAAATATAGCGTAGAATATAGAAAAGAAATTATTCTTAGTAATATAGATAATCTAAGCCTATATTATATCTTTAATTTACTAACTATATACCTTTTTTAGAGAGCTAAAACAGCTAACATTAAGTAGCTAGAGTATATAAGAAGAATAAGTAGATATATAAAGAGTAATAATATTATTTTCCTTATAATATTCCTTAAATTCGTTAGAGTAGTAGCTTTTATAGCTATCGAGAACTAATAGATAATAACTACTAATAGATTAAGACTTTATATACTTCTTAAAATATCGAATCTAATCTATATCTTTCTTATTTATTATCTAACTATTTTTAGTAATAGTAATCACCTAGTTAGATAGAAATCTACTATTTTAGTACTAAGAAGCGAGATAATTTTTTATAGTAATAATAATAAATAGTAGAATACTCTAGCCTTAGACATTAACTCTCTATATTACTATAGTCTATTCCTAGTTACTAGGCTATACTCTTTTTACTCTTTTACATTCTTCTAAGCTTATAATAACTATTATAGTTAAGATAACGTCTATTATAAACCTAGTCTCGTTAAAGTTATAAATATCTATATTAAAGATTCTATAATTTACTATTATATTTCGTATAAGCTTAAACTAGCTATAAATGACTTCTAGATCTTTATACTTAGCTCTCTAGTAGTTATATTTTCGTTAAAAGCGTGTCTAGAGTTCTAGACAGCGCTTAATAAAGTTATAAGCCTAATATATCTCGACGTATAGCGCGTCGCGTACTTTAAGAAGTTGATTTACTATATCTTTAACTATAGATATTCGTGGAGGAAATCCTTTTATAGCTAGGTCGAGGATATATTAAATAAGTACTAATTCCTCTAGCTTAGTTATTTTCTATAAATTAGCTAAAATATTACGTTATAAAGGTATACTAAGTAGACGTCGACCTAGCTTCTAGTAGTCTATAGAATAGGTCCTAGTAGTAGCTCGAGAACGTAAATCTAGGTCTTTTTATATAGTCTAGATAGCTAAGACTAACTAGCTTTCGTTATTTTTTAGAGGTATTATTCGTTATAGAGAAATTTAATATTTCGTAGAGATATAGTAGAGTCGCTAGGTTTTAGCTAGTTCGCTTATTTAGCCGGTTCACTATATATATACGTTAACTAAAGTAATAATATATCTACTACTATAAATATACTAGCTATAGTAAGATAGATTAAGTCTACTAGACTTATAAGTAGTAGAGATATCTTTCTCTATACTCTTAGTCTAGCTATAGTCGAAAAACTTATATACTATAGAGATAAATATATTAGTTTTCTAGATAAAGAGATATAAGTCTAGGTTCTAATATAGAGTATAGTAGTATTCTTAATATCTATTAAATTAGTTAATATAGAGAATTAGAGAGCTATAGCTATAAAGCTATATAGAAATTATTATAAATTATATATATATATAATAAGTAAAGACTAGATAGCGCTCTAATAGATTAAGTACTTATTAAGAGTTATACTTATAGAGTAAGTCTTAGAGAACTCTAGCGACGTGAGCACGTGACCTCGCTTAGTAATATAACGTATTAATCGTAATATATTAACTTAATAGAACCTTTAAGAGTATATATAGTAGAATCCTCTAGAATAAGTAGACTAAGTATATAAAGTAGTAAGAACTCTACTCTAGAAAGAATAATCGAATCTTCTTATATATAGACACCTCTATAGTTTAATTTATTAGTAGTTACTATAAGATCTAATATTAGATTCGATTCTTAAAACAATAATAGGCCTTTACGATAATACTAGAACAATAGACCTTTATAGTAATACTAGAATAATAGGCCTTTATAGATAATACTAGAACTTAAGAGTCTTTATAGTAATACTAGAATATAAGAGCCTTTATAGTAATACTAGAATATAAGAGCCTTTACGATAATACTAGAATATAAGAGCTATTTACGATAACACTAGAACTTACGAGCCTTTATAGTAATACTAGAACTTATAGACTATTTAATAATATTTATAGAACTTATAAATAATAGAAGAACTATAGAAAGGCGGTATACTAAATAAGCTACCTGCCTAGTTCTTATAGTATATTCGAGAGTAGTAGAGTTAGCTATTAACTACCTCTACTTAAGAGAACGAAAGACTATAGTTTATAAACGAGAAAGCTCGCTTATAGTTAGTCTATAACGATAATAAACCTAGAAAATCTCTTCCTCTACTACTAGAATTTTATAGAGAATTAGACAAGCTAGAAGCTTAGTTATAATAGATATAAGCTAAAATTAAAGTCGACTATTATAGATATATAGAATATATTAAGTTTTAGATACTTAATAGATCGTTATAAGGTAAGGCGCTCTATAGAATAGAAGTATAGATACGAGAACAAGGTAAGCTAGACCTAGCTAATAGTAATAACTTTCTAGACTATATAGAGTTTATATTTAGAGACCTATAAGCTAAGGAAAGAGTATAACGAAAGGTAGAATCCTTTCGCTAGAGCTTAAAACTATTCTAAGAGGTCTTTATAGAATAGTAAGCCTTACTTATAGAATTAGAAGAGAGATTATAGCCTAACGATATAAAGAAACTATCTCTTAACTAAATACTAAGCGATAAGCTAGTTAAGAGAATGATTATAGTTTCTTCTTAACTAGATTTTAAATCCTACTACTCTATTATTAAGGAAATAGACAACTACTTAAGAGTATATAAAGCTAGAATATACTAGCCTATAAACTAAGGAAACCTTAGAATACTATAGACCTTTTAGAAACTATCTATAGACACTCTTTAGTAAAAATTATATAATAGAGTTATCTATAAAGCGTCTATAGAGAGTATAGATTAGAAACCGGCATCTATAAGAGTCTTAACAACTAGTACTCGGCGTACTAAATAGATTCCTTAGAAAGAAAAAGATAATCGTTTCTATACTAGGCGCTATATCTATTATAGAGCTACTAGTTATTTTACTCGAGTATATTCGTACGAACTAGTAAAGCGGCCTATAATAACTAATATAGCTTATAACTAGAAGATAGAAGTTAAGGAAGTAGAGCTAGAGTTAGAGAAAGAAGAACTCTTAGATTCGAAAAACTAGTAGCTTCTATTAGAAACTATAGATAGAAGTAACGAAGAGAGCTATTAGTAATAGATACTTAGAGATAGTTTAAGTAGGAATATATAGATGAAAAACCTCTTCTTATATTAGCTTTAGTAAATAGAGTAGCTACTTTATAAGCCTTAGTAGATTTAGAGTATTTAGTTTATAGAATTATTTTAAATCTTTTTATTTATTATTATTAACTCTCTTATATATAAATTAAACCTCGACATCTATAGTTAGTAGAAGGAGTCTTAGAGAATATAGTATTATAGGTTGTTTCCTTTAGTATAGATATTAGAGAGTACTAGTAGAAACAAGTTTATACTTATATAGTCTCTAGGATTAAAGGCTATAAAATAATTCTAGGAAAGTTATAGTTATAAAGAGAATAAGTATTACTTAACGTTACTAAAGGATACTTACACTTCTATAACTCTAGATTAGAAGTCTATAGTAAACTAGAAAAGAGCTCTTATAGTTATAGACTAGTAAGTATATCTACTTTTTACTTTCTTATAGATCGAAAACAGAAGCTATAGGTCTTTATAGTAAGCCTTATAGATATTATAAAAGCGTTAGTAGAGAAGAAGTATATAGACCTACGAACGAAGCTGTCTAGCTAGATTAGTTCTAAATTCTACCTTATATTTAATAGAAAAGAGATAGACAAGTTACTAGTATATCGAGAGAGAACTAATTATAGTATTAAGCTCTTATAGACCGCTAGTAGATTAGAGGAAATAGTTTCCTAGAGACTACTCTATAATATATTAAGAGATAAACTATTAGTACTCTATAAAACTCTTATAGAACTACTTAATAAAGAATTTATTTAAGTAAGTAACTCTCTAGTAGTAGCGCTAGTACTATTTATATAGAAGCTAGAAGAGAGTCTATAGTTCTATTATAACTATAGAGCGCTAAATAAGTTAATCTATAAGAACTACTATCTATTACTCTTAATCTAAGAGACACTTAACTAGACTAGAAAAGCTAAGTAGTTTATAAAAATAAACGTTATCGCTATATTTTATAAGATATAGATTAAAGAAGAAGATAAGTAGAAAATAGCTTTCTAGATCTACTTTAGACTTTTCGAATAGCTAGTTACTCTCTTTAGACTTATAAACGCTCTAAGTATATTCTAATAGTATATTAATTATATACTCTAAGAGTTTCTAGACGAGTTTATCTTAGCGTATATAGACGATGTTTTAGTCTTTATAGATAGTACCTATAAATAGTACTATAAGTATATCTATAAGATACTATAGAGACTTTAGAATATAAGCTTATAGCTTAATATTAATAAGTGTAAATTTAAAGTATAGTTAATAAAGTACCTTAGATTTATTTTTAAAGTAGAGAAAGACTTATAGATAGATCTAGTAAAAATATAGGCTATTATAGATTAGAAAGTACTAATAACTATAAAAGGCGTTCTTAGCTTTCTAGGATTTATAAATTTCTATCGACGGTTTATTAAGGATTTTTTATAGATTATAGCGCCTCTCTATAGACTTATTAAGAAGGATATATCCTTCTAATAAATAGACGAAACGAATAGAGCCTTCGAACGTTTAAAGTAAGCTTTTATAGAGGCTCTAGTACTAGCTTAATTTAATCTAGATAACGAGACAGTTCTAGAAATAGACTTCTCTAGATACTACTTAGAAGGTATACTCTCTTAAGTAAAGAATAGCGTCTTATAGCCTGTAGCTTTCTTCTCTAAGAAGTATACTTCTATCGAATATAATTATCTAATTTATAATAAAGAGCTATTAGCTATTATTTACTATCTCGAGGAATAGAAAATAGAGTTAAAGAGTATAGAGTAGTTTATAGTTCTTATAGACTATAAGAACCTTAAATACTTTATAATAGTCTATAAACTATCTAAAAGATAAATATATTAGTAGTTAATCTTTAGTAAGTTTAATCTAATAATTTAATACTATCTAGATAAAGATAGAGACCTTCTAGATATATTAATAAGAAGAGACTAGAACCTTCTAGAGAAGAGAGATAAACGCCTTAACTATAGAATAGTATAATTAATTCTAAATAAGATAATTCGAGAGAATATAATATAGCTAGTACTAGTTTTAATAGAGAGATATAGCCTTATAGACTAGCTATAGAACCTCTAGGAAAAGGGAAAGGTATAGAATAAAGACTTTAGTTATCTTACGAATACTATTCGCTAAGGAATTAGAGTATTTCTAATAGACCTTACTTCTCTAGTTAAAGTCTCTATCTATAACGACACGTATAGCTTATAGACTGTATACGAATATACGACTACGCCAGATGTAAGTTAGGCACTATAGAACTGTCTATACAAGGATTCTAAGCTAAAGAGAGAAGAGAAGAAAGGACAGAAGCCTAGGAGCTAGAAGCTCTTATATATAGAAGAGGTGCTAAGGGTTATAGCTAACCGAGCCGGGCTCGGCAAGCACGGTGGGCGACGGGTGCTAGCCAGGGGCTGGTTTAAGGCATAGTAGCGGTGAGAACCGTTACATTACCCCCCTCTTTATAAAGAAGCTTACCCTTAAGCTTGTAGAAGCGTCTATACTATCGTCTAACTCTTTATAT
Organism: Hymenoscyphus scutula; assembly: GCA_001399465.1. Taxonomy (NCBI): domain Eukaryota; kingdom Fungi; phylum Ascomycota; class Leotiomycetes; order Helotiales; family Helotiaceae; genus Hymenoscyphus; species Hymenoscyphus scutula. Next base: position 7,382 of record LKTO01000267.1, on the reverse strand, counting down.
AAATCTAACCTGTTCTCGTAAGCCTTAATCCAATCACCTAAGCGACGCGAGGGGCCTAGTTACATAGAGTGTAATATATAAAAGCTTCTTAGCTTATATAGAGAATACTTAAAGTCAGAAGTAGAATACTACTCTAGATCTTCGTTATATCCTACCTATTTAGCCTTATAATATAGCGTGTTTCTTGTCTTTTTTACTACAACCACTTCTTCTACTTTCTACTCTTTATCGTTAGTAATCTATATAGGTGGTTGTAGCTTGTTTACTTATTCTAGTAGAGGATCGTCTAATACTTTTCGTAGGCGGTCTATTAAGAACACAGGGTATATTTTCATAGAAGCTAGTAGCTTAACTTTATAGAAGTGTCTAACCTTTTAAATCACTTTATATAGACCTACTATTTAATAGTCTAATTTATAGCTAGAGCGCTCTATCTTCTAATTCTTTATAGATACCTAGACCTTATCTCCTACTTTAAAGTCTACTTCCTATCAGTAGAGGTTAATATCTCTTTACTTCTTATTCTATACTTTTCTTATAATTATACTAGCTGTTTCCTATCTCTTCTAGATCCTTTTAACTACCTACTAGGCCTCTTCTTAGTTTAGCTTTTCTGTTACTATAGCCGCGTCTAGCGTGTTCTAGTTAAAAGAGGTACGCGGTAGATATATATTTAGAAGCTTAAATAGTAACATTCTAATACTCTTGTAGAGCAGCGTTAGCTAGGTGTAGTTTATAATAGGTAGGAGTTTAGACTAGTTGTCCTAGTAGTAGTTAATAAAGAGGTATAAGCGCTAGTCTAAATACTAGTTTATAATTTCTGTCTATCTATCTATTTAAGAGTAGAAGGCTATTAACAGCTTAATCTAAATATCTAGTATATAGTAGAACTCGTTCTAGAATTTAGATATAAATTAAGGTCCTCTATCTAATATAATTATCTATAGCGCTCTATAGTATCTATAGATATACGTTATATATAGCTAGGCTATTTCCTTTATATTTATTATCTTATAGTATAGAATAGAGACACTTTACTTACTTAAATAGTTAATTACTATATAGACTGTTTTATACTCTAACTTATTCTTTAGAAATGACTTAAAGTCTATAGTAACATATTACTAAGAGTGTTCTAGGACCGGTAGTAGGTGTAAGAGTCCTAGCGTATAGTCTTATAGAATATAGGATCGCTTATAAGTGTAGTAGTTACGAATGTACTATACTACGTTCTAGAGAAGTTCTTTCTAATAGTACCTCTAGCTAAGGATATATACTATTTTTACTTTTCTAGAGTATACGAAAGAGACCTAGTCGTAAGCTTCTCTAATAAGGTCTACTATCAAGGTATCTTATATAGAGACTACTAGTCGTCCTTAGTAGAGTAGTAATCTATTATCTAGCTAGAGGTCTCCTAGCTATGCCTCTACTTATCTCCTGAGTATATTAAGCGACTTTGTCGTATAATTAGCTATTAAAATTCGATTAATAAGCTAGCTTAGCTCTTATATTACTTCGTCTAAGAGAGCTAGCTTAAGGCTATCGTTCTCTAAAATTGCTAGGTCTAGTTAGTCTAGCTAAAGTAACGCCTTCGTACGAATAGATGCTTTAAGCTTATCCTATAGGCCGACGTCTTGTTCTCTTCGCGACAGCGCGTCCGCCTGAGTGTTATCTTTGCCTACTTAGTACATGATCATAAAGGAGTATTAAGAGAGTAGTTCAGCCTACCTAGCCTAGCGGCTAGTAAGCTGCTTAGTTATTATAAAATACTCAAGTGCTTTGTAATTAGTATATACCTTGAACCAGGAGGGCGCGCTTTAGAGTTCAGGGCGCTAGTAGCCGAAAGAGCGTACGATGGCTAGTATCTCCTTGTCGTGGATCTTATAGTTACATTCCGCGAGAGCTATAGTCTTTGAAAAGTAACCAACAGAGTGCTATTCGCCATTAGAGTGTAATTAAGAGAGTATGCTAGCAACAACTCCATCTGAAGCGTCTGTTTCCAGCTTATATTCCAAGGCGGGATCGTAATGTCGAAGGAGAGGAGACGAGACTAGGCGTTGCTTAAGCTCTTTAAAAGAGCGGCGGCAAGGCTCGTCGAATATAAAGAGAGTTAAGGCTTTTGTCAGGTGTGTAAGTAGCTTAGTAACGATTCTATAGTCTTGAATAAAGCGCTAGTAGAAGTTATAAAAGCTAAGGAAAGACTAGACTCCTTTAACTATATAAGGCTTCTTCTACTTATGTATTATAGAGACTTTATCTAGGTCTACTTTAATACCGTCGGTACTAACTATAAAACTAAGGTACTTAGTTCAAGTAACACTAAATTTACACTTCTTAATATCTGCCTATAGGCCAGTATTACAGAGTCGCTAAAGAACCTTTTATATATACTCGTCGTGCTCTAGAGAGTTGTCTAAGTAAATAAGAATGTTATCTAAGTAGGCTATATAGAAGTTATTAAGGTAGTTAAAGAGTACGTCGTTTATATAGCGTTAGTACGTCGCAGGGCCGTTTATAAGACTAAAGGGAAGAACTTTACATTTATAAGAACTATATCTAGTATAGAACGTCGTAAGATCTTTAGATTCTAGGTTTATGTAAATATAGTAAAAAGCCTAGTAGATGTCTAGCTTTATAAAGAATCTAGTATTAGCTAAGTAAGCGAGAGTCTTGTTAATTAGAGGTAGAGGATAGTAGTCCTTATAGGTAAGAGCGTTAAGCTTATAGAAGTTAATATAGAAATAGAGGCTACTATTTAGCTTATATACAAAGAGTATAGGCAAGGCGAAGGGTGTCTAGCTAGACTTAATAAATCTCTTTTTAAGGTTCTTAACTAGATACTACTTAATAGCTTTAAGCTTGTCTATAGAATAATAGTATAGTAGACTATAATTAAGAGTGTTAGTAGCTTCTAGCTATATATAGTAGTTATATAAGCGGTAAGGTAGAAGCTTATTTAAAGTAGCCTTAGAGAACACGTCTTTATATAAGCTATACTAAGAAGGAAGCTTATCTTTAATTTTCTAGATAGTTACTTTATTATTATCTTTAAGAGCCTCTTTCTCTTTCTCTTAAATCATCTAGTCTAATTTATATAGACTAGTAGAAAAGAACTTATTATTCTAGTAGTATAAGTATATATAAAAAGTATTTACTAAAATATAAGTAATATTAAGTAAGGAGAGCTCTTTATTTATATAAGAGCTCCTTAGAGGCTATAGGAGCGTAGCGTCTAGTAGACGTAGCTCTTACTATATCTAGCGTATCTTGTCACGTATATTCTATTTATAAGTATTCTATCTAACAGTCTTACATGTTATAGTCTTAATCTCAGTTGTTTCCTAGCTCTTATAACCTAAGTTCTATTCTTCTAATAGAGTATAAGGCGAGGATAGGCGAATAGGCTAAGGGAGGATTATATAGAGTGTCGTTACTTACTAGCTGTCTTAACGTTATATATCCTCTTAATTTATTATATACTCTCTAGCTAGTATATTACGCTAGTAGTTCTACTAGCAGCGTTAAGAGCGTAGGTAGCTTCTAGGCAGACGAATCTCCTTTTAGAAGGTTAGCGGAGAGAGTTTCTCGTCGTTAGGCTATATAAGTGTTCCTTATTCTAGGTTAAGCTATATTTTAAAGTAAGCTATCTATTTAAGTCTAAGAATAATTTTATAGTTTCTAAGGTTAAGAATATAGAAGAGGATATTAGTTTATTAGTACGTATCTATAGAGAGTTAAAGAGTAAGAATATAAGTAATAGAATTACTTAACTTACTATCGAACTCTTTAGTTATAATAGTATATATAAGCTTCTAAGGTTTAAGGTTAAAGAACTTAGCTATATTAACTATAAAGATAGTATCGATAAAAGTAAAGCTATTTACTCTAGTATTAATTAAGGCGTAGGTTATAACTATAATTCTATTATTTACTAGAGTATATAGAACTATAAAGTGCTTTCCATCTATTAATTAACTCAAATCAATCTTTTCTAGACTAAGAGTATACTCTAGGCAGGAGTCTTAGCCTAGGGTTCCTCTTTTCCCTTATTATATAAGAGTTCCTTGTCTACTATTTCCTCTTTGTCTATTTCCTTGAGATTAATTCTTCTTAGCTCAGGACAGGTAGTAGTATAGTATCCTTTTCTATAGCAGTTGTAACAGGTAGTATAGGCATCCGCTAGTGCTAGTCGCTTTACTTTACAAGGCTTCTCGCTAGAGTCGCGAGAAGTAGTTAGAGGTGTTATATAAGGAGTTAGGCCTGGAGTGTTTCCTAGAAGTCGAGAGGCAGGTAGAGCAGAAGCTGTAACATTGCTTAGAGTAGAGGTAGAGGAGTAAGTAGGTCGTATAGGTTAAGTAGTAGATCTTTCTTAGTATAACTTCTAGCGGTTCTCTCTTATAGTAATATGTCTTAGCTCTATATCTAACGATAAGCAACTAGCTAACAGATTCTAGTAGGTATCTAGTATATATAGTATTAGCGCTATTCCTCTTTAGAGTAGAGTTATAAGTCGATTATATAAGTCTAGGCGAAGGCATTTCTAAGGAATCTATACTTCTCTAGCTAGGTGTAAGAACTAGGTTTAGAATTCCTAGAACGTTTATATAATCTTTATTATTAGACAATTATAGTTATATCTTACATCTCTTAGTTTAGATTAACGAAAATAGAAGTAAGGTAGTCGATCATCTCTATTACTAAAATAAAGCATGTCTAAGAATCTTCGTTAATTCACAGTTAGAGGTGTTTCTAGACGTCTCCTGTTATACGATTAAAGATATAAAACATCTTGTCTTCCTTATCTTAGAAGTAGTCTCTGTTACTCCTAAATTTTCCTTAGATCTAGATCTTCTAACCTAGGAACATAGGGTCTGTTCCGTCGGAGAGGGGCTGAGGGTCTGGTAGTTTCACTAAGTACTTGTGGCCAGTACTTGGGTTTAGGCTTAGGCTTGATATCGTTGATTCCGAAGTTTATTGTTCTGTTGATCGTATAATATTTTAAAGTGACAGAGCAGCCGTCTAGAGGGCGGCGGCATAGTTGCTTGGAGGCGGAAGGCAGCTAAGGAGCTGTTCAAGCAATTGCTAGGTTTACGACTGGTCCTGGGTAAGTGCTCGGACTTACTCTTACAATGTGTTTAAGCTTTCAGGGGCGTCGTCGTAGTCAGAGTCTAGCTAGTGCTCAAACTGAGCCGCTAGCAAGTTATCGTTTTACGGTAGGCCGTCGTTGTCCTAGATTGTGTCCTCCGGGTTGTCAGCATTGTTAGTAGAGCGTTGTCCTATTCTTATAGGGCGTACTTTAGGTACCATCGTAGCAATTGTAGTTTTATTGTTTTGCTTCAAGGAATACTCGTCTCGTTACGTGGTTATATCTAGGACTCGCTAGTCTCTAGATCTTCTCAATTCCTTTTAAAGAGCACTACGGCTGGGCAATTGAGGATCGTAGGGTCCTTCTATTACACTAGATAGACAGGCAGGGAGATTATCTATGGCCTTCCCAGGCAGTGTTAGTGAGCTTAGAATAATGTGACGACACGCACAGCTTATAGACCGCACACGAATGCACGACTACGCCAGGTGTAAGTTAGGCACTGTAGAACTGTCTATACGAGGATTCTAAGCTAAAGAGAGAAGAGAAGAAAGGACAGAAGCCCAGGAGCTGGAAGCTCTTATATACAGAAGGGGTGCCAAGGGTTATAGCTAACCGAGCCGGGCTCGGGAAGCACGGTGGGCGACGGGTGCCAGCCAGGGGCTGGTTTGAGGCATAGTGGCGGTGAGAACCGTCATACTATCTCTAACTACTTAATTAATAAGGACAGCTCTTTATAGTTTAGAGGCAGACTATAGGTTCTAGATTATAAGCTGTTACGAATAGTAATTATATAGAAAATCTACGATTCTACTCTTATAGGCTACTCTAGTAAGAATAGAATAATTATAGTTGTCTTAAGAGAGTTCTTTTAGCTAAACCTATAGATAATAGTTAAATAGTTTATATATAACTATAGAATTTATAGACGTACTAAGGTTTAGAGAGACTATAAGTAAGAGTTATTACGTCTACTATCTATTCTAGAATAGTAATAGTAGGAGATATTCGTTAACTTTATTAGACTACTATCTATAAGTAAAGGCTTTAATATAATAGTAGTATTTATAGACTGTCTAAGTAAAGGAGTACTTCTTATAACTTATAATTCGATAATATTATTAGAGGAATTTACTCGTCTATTTATTATAATCTACTATAGCTTATATAGACTACTAAGAGTAATACTATCTAATAGAGGTCTATAATTTATTAGATAAGTATAGAAAATAGTTTATAACTTCTTATAGATTAAAAGACGAATCTCTATAGCTTTCTATCTATAAACTAATAGGTTAATAGAACGAGTAAATACTAAAGTAGAGACGCTTCTATAGTAATAGATTAATATAGTATAAGATAACTAGGCTAACTAGCTACTAGTAGTCTAGCTTACCTTTAACGAGCGAGATTTATTATTAATAGATATAAGCTCTTTTCAACTTAGCTATAGCTATCTATTATAGATAATAGACCTCTTAATAGATGTAATAGCACCTGTCTATATAAAGACTCTAATTTAAAAGAGTAAGGTAATAGTAGTAAGAATTAAGGCTGTTATAGAATAGGCTTAGACGTTAATAGTAAGAGTATAGTAGAACTAGGAGACTTAAGCTAATCGTTTACGAAATGTCGCCTCTTTATATAAGGTTAGAGATAAAGTCTATTTAAGCTTATAGAATATATAGACAGAGAAGGCTAGTAAGAAACTCGACGCTTAATCTATAAAATTTATAGTTATTAAGGTTATTAGCTTATTCGCGTTTAGACTAGATACTCTACCTACTATCTATAACGTCTTTAATATAGACTTATTATAGCTAGCCGCTATAGATCCGCTATCTAGTTAAATTATAGACGACGCTTAACCGCCTATAATCTTAGTAGATAACTCTATAGAGTAGTAAGTAGAGGGAATTTTAGACTAGCGGCGGAAGAGGCTTCTAGAGAGAGGCTCTTATACTCGTCTTAAGTATAAGGTTAAGTAGACTAGCTATACGAATCTAATATAGAAACCTATAACTAAATTAGAGAATATAGTAGCTCTAGACACCTACCTATAAGAGTAGAGAGAGAGGTAATATTAAGAGCTATATCTATAGAGTAAGTCTTAGAGAACTCTAGCGACGTAAGTATATAACCTCGCTTAGTAATATAATATATTAATCGTAACGTATTAACTTAATAGAACCTTTAAGAGTATATATAGTAGAATCCTCTAGAATAAGTAGACTAAGTATATAAGGTAGTAAGAACTTTACTCTAGAAAGAATAATCGAATCTTCTTATATATAGA
>LKTO01000266.1:0-68231 GCA_001399465.1 Hymenoscyphus scutula | reverse complement strand
ATAGAAAATACTTAATAAGGCTAATACTTATAACCTCGATTCGAGGTCACTGTAAAATCTGAAATGGTCCCCGTAGCTTGCGTAGGGCCGACTATAAAGATTTTAGCGCAGCGTGCAGTGACCTCGTAGTAGATATATAAGGTTATATTTTATAGTATTATAGTCAATATAGAGAAATAAGGCTATGTAATAGAGTATACTAAGATAGCCGCTTCTATTAATTCTCGGCTTTCTATTAGTTAAGTAGACCGGAATAATAATAACATAAATTATATATACTAGCTCTATAAAATTCTAGATAGAATCTATTTTTCTACTAGATATCTTCTACTCTTATTTAAACTAATAGTAATAAATTCTAAACGCCGAAGCTTGTGGCCGCCAGCAGCACCGTTGGGAAGGTAGGCAGGAGGGTTGAAGGAATGAGGGCGTTGCTATTATTGAATCAGTTATATAATTAGTTATATAACTACTAGTACAATCACTTATGTTATATTACTTGTTGTAAATAATTTTTTCTAATCTTATTCTATATTACCCTTTCTATATTACCTGTTCTAAGCGCTATTATAGCGTATTACACTCATTTGTTAATATTCACTCCTTATATATAGACCTAGCTAGACTATCTATATAAATCAATCAATTCTCTATGACCTTTAGTACACTATGCCCTTCTAACCTAATAAAATGCTGCACACCATAGTATTATTCAGTTCTACAATCTAAATCTCTCCGGCTTCCAATTATAAGTTCTCTAGTGCCACGAGGACCAAAAATCTCAATAAGTAGCACTTCTTCTTAACCCCACTTGAGCTTGAGCTTTACCCTCACTCACAAAATCCGAGCTCCATCTCGTACCTCTCATTGTACTCCTGCAAGTATCACACTTAGGAACAAGGCTATTTTCGATAAACCGAAACCTCATCTGTTCACTTACACCTGTTATTTAATTTTCTTCATCGTGGATAGTACCGCTTTGGGGCTTTCTCGAAGTGCGTTTCCATTTGTCGAGGAAGATACGAACTGCATATTTAATTGCCGGAGTGCAGCACAAAGTGACCCCCAGTAACGAACCAATCCCAGAAAGCATTCCAAGGTAGCTTTCTGAGTACGTAAAGTCTGGAGAGTCGACCATCTTGAGAGCTTGAATTCTCAATCCAGTAATGATGAAAACTCTGGAGAAAAATTAGTTACCTGATTCTGAACAATGTACATCAAGGTAGAAATAGTGCTTACAAAATGCCAGTAGAAAAAAGACTTATCGCATATAATTTTCTTTTGACGCTGGCTGTAAGGGAATAGATAGATCGCATCGGCATTATGAGAATCATAAGTCTAGAAGAAGACCAGCGCTTTCAAGCGCAACATATGCCGCAACTTGATTTGAACATTTCCCCTAGAGTTGGATGTTTAGATCAAGTGCCAAAGGTTGACAAGTGAGAAATGTTTCTAAAATAACTGCCATTCCATAGAGAACAGACAACAACAACAAACACCACGACAAAACCCGAACCGATTTGACCACACCAAAGATCTCCGTTAGAAAAAGAACGGCGTTGAGTCGAACAAAGGTGTTCACTAATCGCCATAGAGTTTCGTTTACAAATATTGACTATTTCACGAATCAACACAATTCAGGATTGGATGTGAAGAATACTTGCCTTAGCGATCATAGTAAAATTTTGGCTTGTGACTTCAACCTCGTGTTTCCCCATGCCTTCATCTACTATTGCCCAGGTAGTTTGAGACACCAGCGCAAGACTTGTTACAAAAGCAAGTGCTAGTAGGTAGTCGCCCGCTCCCGCGTTTCTGCGCCTATGAATAAAAGACCAGACCTGTGCAACAACAGCTAACAAGGCAACGGCAATGAAGAGCCAGCTGCACACGAGTGTTGTGACTGCGATGTTTGGGGTGCCAGTGACCTTCATGGCCTGAAATCAATACAAAGAAAGAAAATGACCTGAGAGAAGTATGAAATAATAGAGGATGTTTCAATGACACTAATCAAGACCAACTCGTTCCGATAGAAGACAAGGTCTTGTTTTTTGTTTTGCTGAGCCTCATTTGTACTGTAACGTGACATTATGAGAGCTGCATACTTGATTCGTCACGATCAACAATGCCACGGGAGGATAGACCGGTAGTTCTGAATGCAGATTGCACAGCCGCCATCACTAATGACACCACCACGGGCACGCAGAAGGGACACGAGGCCGACCCTCAGGAGGGCTTTACTTAACCGTTATGACCGGCCATCCTGAGGCCTGTATCCCTCGGTTAGAGGGTTAGGACAGAATGGCTTAGACAGGGTGCGAGAACAGAGTACGGAATAGAGAACTGTAGAGTATACGACAACGCTACCGGTAGAACTATAATAGCGGGACAAGGCTTACAAGTAAGTGTATAGACCTTGAATAAGTTACTAAACGAGCCCTAGAGCCTGTTTAGCTCCTTAACTCTCTTACTTTATTAGAGATTAAGATGGTCTAGGCTAAGACTATAATACATTAGACTGCATTGGTTCGATTAGGCTTGTAATACTCGGTACTTAAGTACTACTTAAGTAGTATAATAAGCAGAGTAAGGTAGGGGGCACTAACTCTAAGAGCACTCTACTCATTTCTTACATCGCCTTTACTAGATAAACTTAATATTTCAAGAATCGAGAGAAAAATGTTTCTTCTATCCAAATGGAAACATGTCATTTTACAGCAAGACAAGCTGAGGACCCTAGCGTATCATTAAATTATGCTTCTAATAGAGTGTAGGGGTGCCATTCCTTTTAGAAGCTGTTTTGGGGTCCGTATGTATTTCTATTTCAGTTATTCCGTAGTCGCAGGAAGGACCCAGAAAGTAAAAATGCAGTTTTCATCGAGTTTACTTTTACGGTGGTTGATATCTTGTAGGCGGATAATGCTTCATGTTACACACAAGCATCCACCCCAAATGGTTAGCCTCCCTGATCGATTTAATAACGTCTAAGCATCCTTATATTATGGGAAGCAGACAGCATGACCACATAATCAAACCATAGAGGGGTTCCGTAATGTGGTGCAGACTAAATTTTGTCTATACTTTGATACTTCTATCAGGAGTTACCCATTATCAACTGCAAAAAGGTACGTTTTTATTTTTAAAAAAGCGCGTCATGGTTGCCTTTGAACATAATAAATTATAAGACCACGAGACAGATCAAATACAATGGGTCGTGGGAAGAGTGAAGTATCGTGAGGTGAATCAGATTTATATGAGCGCGAAAAGGGCTGGAGGGAAATGATTCACCAAAAGCAAATAGATATGACACTTTACAACAACAGCAGGAGTTGCTCTCAATCATACATCGTACATATTCTATACACAAAATATACACTCTCACAGCAAATACCGTACATCTACTTTCTCCACATCTGTCTGTACTTGGCACTAGAATGTCTAGCTTCCCATCCTCTAGCCTTCTGTTTAGGCTTCAGTGCGATGACCTTCTTCCTCTTGAACTCAACATCCGCGCCCTCAATTCCAGCTCGTCCCATAACGCCCGCAGTTCCCTCATCCCATATGCTTCTGAATACCGACATGCCTATTGGCTGGACCTTGTATTTATCCTTGAATGATCGAAGACGGAAGTCTTCTCGGGAGAGATCTTTTATATCGAGAGGAGGCTGTCCCGCTTCTTGTTGGAGGACAAAAACCGAGTAACGGTGGTAGGGAGACCCCTTTTGCGCAAATGGCGGAAGCCATGGGATAACGATCTTCTCCGCGTCGATTTTGGACAATGGGATGCTTGAAATTGTTGGGTTCAAGGGAATGTTTGTTGCTAGGAAATGGCAGCGTGCTGAGAATTTATCCTCCTCTGCGTCTGGGACATCTGAATCAATCACTACGATACTGACAAGTCTTTCCCCCTTGTCGAAGACTTGAACTTTCAATCGCAATGGCACTTCACTCACTCGAGAGTCGATGAATTCTCCGTGTTGTACCTGTCTTTGGCGGAAGGCAAGACGGACATCAGCTGTGGGTTCGAAATGGGCGAGAACGTCTGGGACAATGGCAAGTTGCTCGATACGCTGCTCGATGAGGAGGCGTTGGTATTTGCGCCATTGTTTGTCGGCCATGTACCGGTAGATGGGCTTGTTCATGTCCCCTATGGAATAGATTAGCATTTATTGGCAATTCCGAATCTGCGCTGAAATACCTTCTCCGTCCTCAAAGCGCTTCTTGATCAGCGGATCGTTGATATCCGCCTGAATCTTTAGATACTCCAAGTGCCTCCTCATGCTCTCCAGTCTCGTCTCCTTCTGTACCTCTCCACCCTTGATCTTTGAAGCATCCTGTGCTTGGAGATTTGATATCCGTAACCTCTCCTTCTTAATCAACTCAATCTTCTCGTCCCTGTCTGCTCGCAGAACCTTGAGAGCTTCTTGGAAACACTGGTAAGGGAGTTGTTCGAATGGGATATTATCCGACGATTTGATGGCAGCTCGACGACGCCTAGACCCAATCGGCATGACACCCCCTCTCATCAATGCCCTCTCCCCCCTTCTTGAAGTAACTGTGTTTGGGTCCCAGGAGTCGGGCACCTTGGTGGTTTCGACAACGGCGGCAGCTTCTTCATTGCCCCGGGCTGAGCTCGTGAATGATCGAATGGCCTTCGCAGACAAGCTCGCAGATTGGGATTGCTGTAGACATCGTGTCAGTGGCCGGGCGGCCTTTTGAGTTGCTGACATGACTGAAATGTAGTTGTGTCGTGATGCTGCTGCTCTGAAATTTGTCGAGGTCCACGGGTTGAACATCCCAGGATAATTTTGGACGGAGCTTGCCGAGCTCGGGGCTTTTTTTGAGCCTCCGCTGTCGTCCCTTTTTGGACTCCAGTAAAACCGACGACGAGCTTCAATTCAAATCGTCCATACTCAACGACATGGCAGCCAAAGGACTGCAAGGTCTGTCCAAGGGCTTCGGCTCTCTGAGATTGTATTCTGCTTCAAAGGATCCTCTGACAGTCCGTATACTTCATACAATTCTACCTGCAGCACACTGACTTCAATTAGCAATGCCTTGCCCCAGGCCTAACCAGATCAATGGCCACAGAGGCTTCATTACCGTCGGGCCATAACCAACAGTACGACATTACCATCACGAAGAACGTGGCGGGCGCAGACTCAGTCTATACCCGTAAGACCCAGTCCAAACGAATCCAGCGTCATACTAACACCCACCAGCACCCAAAGTCCTCGCAACCATCTACAAATTCCCCACGATGGAGCCCCTTCACTTCCATGAATACTCGAGCAAATACCTAAACCTCCCCATGCGTCGGGACATCCTCCACCGCGCCGTGATCTTCGAAGGCGACAGCGCGCGACAAGGAACCGCCAGCAGCAAAACCCGTTTCACCGTCCACGGTTCCCACCGCAAGATCCGACCCCAGAAAGGAACCGGTTCCGCGCGTCTGGGTACGAGGCAATCCCCAATGCTGCGAGGAGGAGGAAAATCCTTTGGTCCGCACCCGAGAGACTTCGCGACCGAGCTTCCTCGGAAGATGTACGATTTGGCATGGAGGACGGCATTGAGTTATCGTTATAAGAAGGGGGAGTTGATCATTTGTGAGGATGGGATGGATCTCGAATACCCAGAGCAACTGTTGAAAAGCGGTCTCAAGAATAAACTGAAGCCTCTGTATGCCGAGGAAATGCTCCAGCACAATCACTGGGGCAAAAACGATGGAAGATCTCTTTTGATTACCCAGGAATATCGGGAGAATCTGTTCACGATTATGGAGCAGGTTGGAAAGCATGGGAGAGCAGAGGTGGCATATGAGGTGGATGTGAAGGATTTGTTAACGTTGAAGAGAGTTATTATTGAGAAATCGGCCTTGGATTCGATTCTGAGGGAGCATCAAAGCGATTTGATCTCAAAAGTTAAGGCACATGTATAGATATGGACCTGGTTAGGCAATTGTCACCGGTCTTTGTAGTTAGGATGTACAAAATGTAACAAAACTTTTTACCCAATTGGCAGTAGTACTGCTCATTCTACAGGGTCTTTTTTTCATTTTTCGACTGCTGTGTTTTTAATTGTCGTTTTTTATCGGTTGCAGCACTCTATTTCGATATCGCCGATTCTAAAAGCGAGTTTACACGACCTCAGATCGTTGTCAAAACTCGGTTCTCATGTCCTCTGAGTAGCAGTAGCCAACATCATTCAAGGATGTCTGAAGTCTGGCTACTCTTGTGAACTTAAGTTTCTCCCACCAAATCTTCCACATGACCTCTAGGATATTTATCAATTCGAGCACCCAATTACCACCGATTGGCCATGTACTCACCTAGAACATAGGACCACTAAGAGCATAAAGTGGACATTCATCCGTCACATGACAGTCCAGTTCCAACTAACAAACCGCTTATTCACCCCTTTGCCCCCCTTTTCTCCAGTCAGTCTTCGCTTAAGGCTTCAAACATCGAGAGAGATTTGCCACCCAGCTCTCAATAAATATGGCATTTTATATCACCCCATGATTGAAATCTCACCCCCTACGTTGACGAATACGAAGAGGACTTGGAAACGGATCGACTTAGGAAGAAATGGCAGAATACATCGTCAGTGGTGCTCGAATTCAGACATCAGCTGTCCCGGTCGTCAAAAAGCCTCTTAAAGAACGTCAGTATCCACTACTCTATAGGAGGGATATTTGCCATAGTGGACTCCCACTTTCAGCGGCTCGATATATTCCACCGTCTCTAGTATTTGATTTGGCTCTATGTCTCTCTGCCTTACTCGATCCATGAGACAACCCGAAGCTGTTTCAGAAGCTGTTTCACGATCTCCCATCGACAAAAGAAGACCTTCGTACGATCGCAGAGGCTCGGCAAATTTTTTGGCCCATACCCCAAAAAAGGTGTGTCAAATGGGCAGCGAAGAATTCCAGAAAGATAACGATGCTTCGAAAAGACAAATTACTGCGAGTGGTAAATCCAAACCACCGCCACCAATGGAGCAATAGCAGCGCAGCATGTAGACATTTCCTTAGCAATATACTTGTATCCCAAGGTCCTATCACTTTCTAAACTTTGACTCTCTTAGGCAAACTTTGGCGCCATATTTTCGTGACAGAGTTTGTACTAGAGGGGATAGATTTCGCAGGGGAAGTTGGAATCTCAAGTTTTGCTATTTGTGTTCTTGCTCGTTACACTTTGGAGAGAAAGGATCAGGGAGAGGACATTAAACTTTGAAGGGAGAGGAAGAGGAAGTATTAGTCAGCTGTCATCAGTGCCGTATTGTTACCTTGAATTTGGACGACGGAATGACATCGAGTAGATTTTTATCAAGCCCGATTTTTCCTGCTGGAAACCTAGTTGTACGGAGGATTGAAGTTGCATTCTATACCAAGTGGATGCCATTCAATTTAACGTAGGACGCTGTACTTCACTGTGCGTTCTCTGCTTGATGAATTTCCACAATTATATTGTTGGTCGTCGGTCTTAGCTATCCACCTTCATTGGTGGGAGGCGGTTACGGCTAGATGACAAAGTCCTTGTATCTTCTCCATCAACAATATTTCTTCCCAGCAAGCCATGCCAAGTTCCGTCACAGCCCGAACAGTTAGGTTTCAAACATGAAGATCCAGAAAATTCCCATTTGCAAATTCCACTCAAGCATGGCTGTTGCCCAGCATCGCGCCACCCCAACCTTCCTTTTGCATGTCGTTCGTTCGTACACCATCTCCACCACCCATTATCTCACTCCTGGTTTGAATCCTCGCTTGACGTGCTTTCTCTTCCTCCTCTGTTCTTGGAATTTCGAGCTTATCTTCTGCCCACTTTTCACGAAGCTCACGCTCGAGCTTGGAGGATCGAGTACCGGAAGGACCGTCGAACATAGCAGATAGTATCTTTTCGCCGAAAGAGGGCTTGTTGGATTTGGAGTCAGGTGGGCTTTGCGTTGGCTTGAGGTCTGAGGTGGACGATTGAGGGGTTGTATTGGAATTGGTCATTTTTGCTTGATTTTCTGAGCGTGTATTGATGATTTGAAATATGATGTTTCGTTGGTTGGCACTGAAGGGTTTTTGGGTTGATGAGATATCTGTTTATATGTAGCGTTCGTATGTCAAGGGACTGAGGACGATTCCCCTGTGTAACCGTGACGTCGCTGTGACGTAATTTGTTGGTACCAGTAGTGATTGTGAGTTTACCAACAGAAACATATGTAGGTAGACAAAAATAGAAGGTGAATTTGCAAAAGCGAGAGTCTCAAAGGGGTTAGCCCAACCATGTAGAAGAGAAAGCAGGGAACGAACGGAAACGGTGGCCACATCCACAAGCTATACAAAACCTTAAGCGATAACCCCTATCAAAGCAACAAATCAACAAGTCAACAGCATTCTTCTAATCGTTTTGAAGAAACTCGCGATCGAAAACGTAATTGTTCTTTGGTTTTTATCACACCTTTCCTGGCCTAAGTTGAGCACTCTGCTTAGAAGTATGTAAAGTGATCCATTCACGAACATATTTACTACCAACATCCCGTCACTAACGTCCCGTCACCAACGCTACATCATTTCCAGTGTGAGTAAAGATTAATCAAGAATCAGATTAATAATCTGATTAACGTGATTAGATTAGATTAGAATATGATTAACGAGTCTCTTGATTAGATTAGATTAATGGATTTTGATTAATCTGATTAACTAATGGTTAACTAATGATTAATACTCTATAGTTTTCATTGCCTCTCCTTTCTCCTTCTCTTCCTTCCCTTTTCCCTCTCTCTTCTATAAAGTCTCTATTAGTTAAAATCTTATAAAAGATCGAGCCGCACTTCATAGGTAGTATTGAAATTCTACTTCTTAGTTAACTAAGTATTACTCCGACGCCATCCCGAGGCACAGCCCAGCCTCCGGTAGGTCCGGCCCGGTCACATGAGTATATTAATTATTAATTAATTATTAATCTGATTAACGTTGATTAGATTAAATTAGATTATAATTAACGCCTGAATCCCTTGATTAGATTGGATTAATAGCCCATTAATCTAATCTAATCTAATCATTTCGTACACTGATCATTTCACAGTATTCCGTCCTCAACATGTTCGGTAACCTAGACTGGTCTCCTTCTACTTTGGAACTCTTTTTTCCTTGTGGTCAACCTAACTCATATACATCTCCTAGAAAAGCTTGTCATTATTATTGAGACTTTCGGACTTGAATGTTGGCGAGAAGATATTAGTGATCGGATTCTACGTGATTAGATGTTGCTCGTAGGTTTTTAGTGATGGGATATTACGCTTCTAGTAAGATGGGGAAGGACCTCTCAGAGGAGTGTCTGTTATAACCCAGGTTTTTACACTCCGATACATGATGTGGGTATAATATACGGTTATTTCTGGACCGGTACTAGTTTGACAAGTTCCATAACAGACAGGAGTCTTTTTTAAGGAAAAATCAACATTTTACTAAATACTCGAGAGATATTCAGCATAAGATGCATCCAGAGAGCCTTGAACTGTGCTGTGCGAGAAAAGGACTCCTGAAAGCGTACAGCCACTGAAAGCAACTTGTGGAACTTCAAAGTTTCCCGCCGAGGCTCTCTGGAGGAGTTCAGGGTACAGGGTAGTATTGTTAGTGAAGCTGCTTGGTTATCGAGGTGGCAGCGGTATCGGGGTGTGGGTTGGTGTTGGCTGGTACGAGGTGGAGCACAGTTCGAGATAGAGCAAATAATTAGCGAAAGACATAGATGCAAATGTCGATTTCAAGATCTGGGAAACTTTGGAAGAACAGGACGGGTACGGTTTCTCTGACTTTTAATTTTTCTGCATTCAAGGTGGCTTTCAATGCGCCTGGACTATGACGGCTTGACAATGGAAATTAATGTCAAGAGGTACAGCCCTATTCATCGCACCAACGGAACTTTGTAGAACCATTTATTCACATACCTCATTTTGCCCAGTAAGACTCTTTCATCAGCCTCAAATCTAAAATTGAATTTAGGTTCTAATCTGCGACTTTGAATAACACTGCCAGCATACATTATCCCCCTCTAACTTTCACGTTTGTTTTCAAAGAGCAGTGGAATGTTTATTTAATCACTCACCCTCAGAATAAGAGGAAGGACCTCGCTGAAGACACTAAATTTTACTCTCGATAGATTGTCAAACAATGCACAGTATGTATTAACAGGTACTGTTAGTCTGATACTATAGAGCACTGAAAGTGACTATTAGCCTTTTGTAATTACTGGATTTCAGGGGGAAAAGCGCGAGAGCATTCTCTTAAATGAAAGTTTCGAATTGCTCATCTTTGGTCTTCCTTTCTGGGAAGAAATCCGCGATGGTCCACATACTGCCAAGTTCAGAGTCCTTTAGAAGGGATATTTTGAGAATTCAGGTGTGAGCAGATAGCTAATCCTAACTAAGATACCATATCAGAAACCTAGCAATTTATACTAAGCCACGTATAGCTTTCTCAAGAGAATTTCACACTCTATAAAGAAAGCAAAAGAGAAGGATACTAGAGCACGCGAAAGGTTTATACTATAAAGTTTAAATGAGGGATACAGTATAATGGAGAGACTAAAGAACTATTAGGATATTTCAAAGGGCATAGTATCAGACTAGCTTCAATAATAGAATCTGTAAAAGAAACTTAAACGCCGAGATTACAGAAGCAAGCAAATCAGTGGTTTATATCAGTGACCTAAAGCAAGATGAATAGGGTGGAAGAATAAAAAATCACAATCAATTTGGGTCTTCTATCAAAAGGTTTGGGCGAGAGCAAAACCACGCCGAGAAAGAAGTCAAACCCGCTGGCACAAGCCAGGGAACTTCAAACTATCCCATTTTTCATCCGGGATGGGAAGACACGGTTCTTGGGATTGAAGCACGGATAGTGGCTTGGAAAGCTCTTGCGTGCGTCGAGGCACCCTCAGTCTGGTGGTCGGCAGCCGCAGTGGCGACCTCCAAAAGAGAGAAGGGCATCCTGTTTGAAAATTAAATAGATAGACACATGTGGGTGTGAGGACTTTATAGATATTGACAATATGTTCTCACGCGAAATGTTTTTCTTCATAGTCAGCCTACCCCTGTGATACCTTCTCTGATGTGAATAGGTAAATCGCGAAGATGTGGGGGGGGGGCATTATAACGCCTCCGAAGATTGGAAGGTGGAGTCGTTCTTTCCCCACTCGACGCAGTGCTCCCGCCGTGGTAGGCCACTTCCATTAGAAGAGGGGATCGCAACTTAGGTAGCCCCAGGACGCGAAGCATGTGAGGGAAGGAACAACAAAGAACCTAGTGCCTTGTTGATGTTGAAGATGAATTTGACGGTCGAGCTCAAAATCGTTCCTTCCCTAACTAAACTTCGACCCTTAGCATTTCGAGCTCATCATCTAAAACGCTGGGGATCCTACTCGGGAAATTTCGAAGGAAGTCTTGCTCTCCAATGAATACAAGACAAAACTCATGGGGGAAATCAGCCATCTCAAACATATCCGGAATGCCCATGACATATTCCCGTGAGAAATTTTCCAAGTGAAACCCCCCAATGGCAATTTCCGAGGAAATGTTTCCCAGCCCACGTAATGTGGAAATTTATTGATGGGAACCAAATGAGTGGAAAATGAGAGTACTCAAACAAAACAAAATGTTACCGGCACACGGTTTAGAATGTAAAAGGGCCCTGAGAAGTCCCGGGAAATAAAAATTAAGTAACAATGATAAACCCTGGTATCAATAAAAGCAAAGATAAGAACATTATTCCACCCAGCAGAGCCTAATTACAAAGGAACATCTTCCAACTGGAGGGGGCAAAAATAATATAACTTTTCGCTAAACCCCAACTCCGTTATGACATCCAATAAATATACCCTGGCCAAATAAGAATCTTACAATCCACCCAGAGAAACAATGCTCATATGCGGGATGAGATAAAAGCTGAATTTTCCAAAATGCACCAGTGTGGTATTTTTGCCATTGGTGATTTGATATCCAGACCAAATAGAAGAACGTAGATCGTAGGGATAGGCCAATGTCGATCCGTTGAGTAGAACGAGAAACGGGTTGAATATCCCCCAATGCGATAATCTGAAATGCTTGTCTGCTAAATTGTGCTAAAATGAAATTAGGGAGGAGGTTAACCGGCAGCTGGTAAGGGGAGGATATTCCTTGCCCAGTCTCTTTGCTGAAGGTTTCCGAGAAAGACCACCAGGACTGCGCAATATGCAGCAGTGGCGGCGAATATCTCTTGTCGCTTCGCCGAAGTGAAAATCGAAAGGGCAGCGGAAAATAAAAATGCAAAGAAGAGGGTTATTGATGCAAGTCCTTTGATGGATACTGTGTTGAGTGTTAAAAATAGATAGACGGGGATCAAAAGTAAGGTCGTAGAAGCCAAGGCAATGATAACTTTGATCAATATCCCAAGTCGGTAATCCGAGTAATAGTGTATATAAGGGTCTTGTGTTTTCTCCTGATCCTTTTTACTGACGAAGAGATGCTAATGCAGGGTCAGAATGGATCGAAACTTGAGGTGGGAAGGTTAGCATACTTTCCAAATGCCATTCTTGCAATGTCCCAGGACACGATGCAAGCATTGATCGAGCCAGCTTTCTTCGTATTGTTGTAAAGTAACGAAATCATCCTCGTGGAAGATGAAGTTCTTATCATCTTCACCAAATTGGTTTGAAGTCCAGAGATAGTCCATGAAATTCCGATGCACTCTTTCTGAAGGCCGGGAAAGTCTTCTCATCTGCTCGTCGTGTAGTAGAAGTCTGTCTATACGCACGGGTCAATATTTGTAGCACTATATATATCTTTGTATATAAGATATGCTATATAAGCGATATAGCCAGAATGGGGAATATCCCGCCAATTCCCAACAACAATTGTTGTAGGTGGTTGAAACGAGATACACAGTTGTAACAACCCTGACGCAAGAAACGAAAAAATTGAATAGAGGCGATATCCTCTGGAGAGGGTAGACACAATATGTCTGATGATATTTGGGTAGTTTGGGAAATCTGTTGTCAGAACACACGTAGCCAGTATTCTTCTTAGAAATGATCTCGTGTGTAATTCTACGCGACTTTCGCAAACTAGGAATTGATGTGGAATATCCATACCGTAAGCCAGCAGTTTCTCTTCGATCTTGTCCACGAGAGCCTTGCGTTGTTCGTTTTGTGCACCATCATCGTGATGTATGGAATTGAATACTTTCCATTCATTGTCTTTTTCCAACGAATCGTCCCGATCGAACTTGTCCAGCTTGGCCTCCAGTTCGGTCAATTCAACCTGTTTGTATAGCAGGGTTCGACTATGCAAGGTTCCAAACCTCCGGAACAGAACCGTATCATTATCGCTATTGAGATACGCTGCGACACGAGGGTATCCTCTGGGGGTTTCGTCCACTGCGGAGAAAATGGGGTCGTTAGCGACAGCTACAGGATAACTAGAGCGGAGTGGGCCCAGCACTTACGGCTCGTGCGCACTAGATTGCTGTCTCTGTCATCGCGTATTCGAGAGCGCTTGTTGGAGAGGCCGAGATATCTGGAGAACATTCTTGGTCGTTGCGCACGGCGAGCATCTGGGGGAATTGGTGAGCTTGTATGTAGGTAGCAAATTTGGTAACCTAGGACTCCTCAGAGGCGAGGAGGGGAGTTCGTGGGGGGGACTTGGGACTTTCCACGCACCTGGTCCTACGGGCACCGAACTCTCCAGCTCCACGACCCCAGGTTCCCGATCACGATTGAATTGTTGTCGCGCAAATAACACGGGCTCTGGCGGGCGAATTATCAACGGGATCGTGGGACAGAGGGGGGGAACAATCAGAGCGTGAGGTGAGCATCTGAACGCATCTCGATAGTTAGCCATGTTACATAAGGTCTGTCTGTAAGCACCCGACGGAGTTGCGAAGTTGCGGTGTGCTGTCGCAGAAAGAGGGACATGAATTATGGACCTACCCGCGCAGTCTCTGCGATTGACAGCGTATATATATATATATATATATATATGTCGCGTTAGGTAGTCTGCCACCAAAGAAGGCGAGGCGACGATTGAGGTTGAGCGAGGGAGTGGAGGGTGAGAGCGCAGAAGCCCAAGGCCAACTTCAAGACCAACCATGCCTAGCCGACACAGCAAGCCTTGCGTGGAATGCAATCTAGGAGAGAGAACCTCAACCACGAGGGAGGGCCCCAGGAGCCAGGAGGGACAACTCGTCACATATTGCCTATGGAAAGTCTCGACGATCATGAAAGAGCAAAAACCAATTGATTTCCGTTTGGTCTCGCCGCACTTGAGATCACAGCGCGGTCGTTGTTCTAGGCACAAGTAGGAGGCGTCTTACACTTGGGCATGAATGTTGGATGAATCGACGCCCAACCCGTCATGCACTTCCGCCCATCCTACGAAGTAAGGCGAAACTGCCGACAGGAGAAATTAAGTGGCTTAGGGTTTACAGAACTTCTGATTATATTGCTTGCCCTCCATGGACGCCCCTGATAAACTACACGAGTGCATGATACAATGAGATAATTATCTGCTAAGCGTATCTCTCCAATGAGAATCCGGAAAAACAAATCAAGAAAGTGACCAGACAGGCCATAACTTCAACAGAAACTTAGTGAGTGATGTCGGCATCAGAATAGTATGGAGTTGGCTTTGGGTAGTAGTACCCGTAGTTATCTTGCGGGCTCGAAATGGTCGAGCGATTGGAAATAGTTGAAGTGGAAGAAATTTCCGGAGAGTTAGATAGAACGGAAGAAGGATAGGATATGTGCCCAGCAGAAGACGAAGGTGCAGGTGAGGTATGCGATGAATAGGGAGCCTGGGGCGAGTAAGTGTTTTGCAAACCGTAGGAACTGAACTCTATTCCGGATCCTCCATTTCCGGTGGAATTCATGCCTATGCCGCTGTCTGCCAAAGATCCTGGTGATCTGTAAGGGTACTGGTTTGAATAACCCGAGTATTTTGATGTTGCATCTTGTGGCTGTCGTTCGGCTTCGTATTCCAAGGTCCTCTGACTGTTGGAATTCGGCGTGTGAATGGATAGACTGTTCATTTGGCCAGATATATTCTCGGTTGAAGCTGTGTCGTGGCTCTGTGTCGAAGTATTATTGTAACTGTCGTATGCAGATGGATATGTTGGCAGGTTCAGCTCTGTAGCAAGTTCATTCCCGATAACAACGCCCTCAAACTCATGGAGTACATATAGTGGATGTTCCTTTACTGGCTTTCCTTTTGGCAACCCTACTTGAACTTTGACTCTTTGTTCGGTAGAAAACCCTTTATATCCCCTGGGCTTGGACGCCAATTTCGGTTTCAGTTTCCACTCCTTCGTCGAATTTGACGAGATGAAGCTTTCTTCGACGTTTCGATCGACGACTGCACTCAAGCGGTGCGAGTTGATTAGGATTTCTATTGTCTAGACAGGGTCAGCTACGCAATTCCCTTCAAACTATAGAGTCGTCTACCTCGACCATCGGGGAACTGTATGATTGTCCATCTTGGTTCGTTGAAGGATATATACGGTAGTTATCTGTATTTTGATATGTTTCAACGTCGTTGCCGGATCCTACGAAAGTGTCGTCTTTCTTGGGTGGGGGGCGGCCTGGTGGAGGCTTCGCAGACTTGAATTAGCTTTATTGTGGAGAGTGGGAGGAGGGAAAGCGCATACCGGATCTTTTGGCCTGTCCGGAGGTATGCTATGCCCATGTCTCTTTCCTGAGCCATTCTTATGTTCTCATCAGCAACCGTCCGTTGTACTGCTAGGGCAGGGGACATCGACGGAATTCAGGAGGACATCTGTCGCATGGGGTAAATATAGAGCTCTCACCTTCCTGTCATCACTCCGTCCTCGTTCATCCCTTTCGCTCTTCCTCCTTCCCTCGTGTTTAGGATGTCTGTGCGACTGGTCAACACCATGTTGTTAGCCTTCTCCTCCCACAAAAACCAAATCTGGAAGCGCAAATATGAATCGTGTATACTGTACCTTTGTCTCTGGCATTATGATTCTGCCCCTCAGAACTTGAGTGTGAATTGCTTGTTATGCCATATTATTCCCGAAGGAAAACCTAGCATCGCATTCACAATTTCGACTCAGCTTCAAGTTAAATGACTTGCGCGAGGGTGACTCCCAACTTCAACGGAACCTGGTACAGTGGGCAGTGCATCCCCAGAACGAGCCGCACGCCTCCAGTCCCTCTTGTGCTAATTCGATAAACAGCTTCGTCGTGGAGTAGGGGGTTGGGCAGCAAGGCAGAGAGCGAAATGATCCGACACGGAGTATACAGCCTTGAAATGGTTCTGTAGTGAACTCGTTAGAGGAATTGGGAAAGCTGCTACAGGCTTCCCTCCCTACAAACAAACGTCTGGGGCTCTCCGTGACAAAATACAGTGGTAGATTCAACGAGGCGTACCCTAAAGGAACAAGGCAAACCATCTGGACAGCACACGACCTTTGCCTAATATACACTGATCTCTGATTTGGCAACAAGCTGAAGAGTTCAGTACAAGCTGCGTGATTGTCGAATAATATTCAGCAAATCAAGCCGGTAAAAGCCCGAACGACCACCTACAGTGCTTGCTACCACAGGGTAAATCTCGATTGGCTTTTCCCCAGTCTGACTGCTTCGTCTCTCATGCATGAAGAGGAAAAAGGAAGTTGGCTGGCACGTGATTCGGGCTGAAGGGACTTTGGAATCGATGACAAAATGCGGAAACCACTTGGTTTGATTCCGAACATCTGAATATTCTCTAGAAGATAACGAGAAGCAGAAGTACCTGGTAGTATCTGATGCTACCAATCAATCAGGGGAACGACTTCCTCCCAGGTCAATCAGACGTAGGATATCTTCGAATTATCGACAGACCAACTCAACTGCTATGTACCATGGAAAGAAATCCAAAAGCATTGCAAGGGGAACTTGAAATGGATTGATGTCTCTAACGCGCTTAGCAATAATGTATTGTCGGTGGGTACCAATGCTGATGTTCGACCTCTGTGTTGGTATCACGTCAATATTAGGCAGGCAACCTTCACCGAGTCTCTCAACCCTTCTAAAAACAATCTGAAACAATATTTTGAAAAGGCAGGAAAAATGAAAATGAACGCACAACTTCACGCGATCTTCTCTGCCATTACCGTAGTCAACGGTAGTATCTTGCAAGGTCAACATCCCATCCAGCCCTCGGAATTGGGACTCGAAACAACAAACAAAATCAAAGTACCAGGCGACTCTCCAGCATACTACTGCTCTGATTCCGATCCTGAAAATGAACTTTTCCAACTGGAAGCACTCCATATCACCCCAAACCCACCTCGTGTGTAGGTATTTTCTGCCATTGCCCATACAAAGGAAACGTTCTTCCAGCTGACAAGCTAGCAATGAATACGTAACCATAACAATTTGGGGCTGGTTTCCCAACTCGAGGTTGACAGGGCCAGATCCAACGATCCATCTCACCGCTGGGCCAGACATGTTCGAGAAGGGATTTCCACTCTGCAACACGTATCAACTAGACGTTTATCAAATTTGGAAGGGTGGTAGGAGTTGCCCACCAACAGACGGATGGGCAGAAGTAACATATACCTTCTTATATCCCCGGTGGGGAGGAGGAGATATAAGGAGCAACTTCACTGCGCGTGCAGAATTTCTGACGACCGACAAGACGAGGTTGTTTTGTGTTGAAGGGTGGATGGAAATTGGAGATCTGGATTGAGAATCTGGCTTTTGTGGCGAGGGAGTATTATGCCTAGGTAGTAAATTATTGCACAAGTAATTTTTAGAGAGGTTTATGCAACATTCATGATGAGGGTTGAGATCCTAAATTGATATTGACTACCGCCAAGCTATAACCTTCCTGACCTTTCCAAAATCGGCAAGTACCTCGGTACCTTGCCGTATCTCGTTGCGCAACTCCACCACAAACCGAGAGAAAATGAAACACGATTCTCTGCCTGCCCCTATACCTTCTTTGGCCGTATTCTGATATTTACAGGCTTTCTTTCAACCAGTACAAATGTTCTTTGCTCCTCCCACTTTACTGGCTCGCCCTCCGCTTCAAAATCGAATTCCCATACGAGCTTCCCCAGGATCAGACGAAGCTCAGCCCAAGCCAAGTTCTTGCCAATCTAGAAGACGGGAGAGTCAGTAACCGTCTATCCATAAACCATCACGCGAAACTTGGGATCGAACAGAGCTAGGGGTGTGATTCAGGAGAAAAAAAGCGGGAGAACGGCGTCCCCATTACCCACGCACGACCTTGGTCCTACCCCGAACGGTTGCACAACATGCTTCTTATCTGCGAAGAATGGGGATGTCGAGATATCAGCTTCTGGTAGCCAGCGTTCCGGAATAAAGGCTTCGGAGTCGTGGAAGAAGGCTGGATCACGAAACATGGTCCAGGCCTGAACGGATACACTTGTCTTAGGGGAACACAATAACGTCAGTTTGAGGTTTTATCAATTACAATGGCTTGGGGAAAAGGTGCCTGCCACGACACTCACACGGCCTGGGATCCAGAGCCCCCCAACATAAGCTCCTCCTTCCGGTGCTCTTCTTGGGAGGATGATCGGAACCGCTGGGCAAAGCCGCATACCCTCGTTTAGCACCGCGTTGAGATATAGGAGGTTACTCAATCCCTCGGGGTTGATTGAACTTTCACTTGCAAACGCTCCTCGGATCTCTTCAACGAGTTTTGCCAGTACTTTCCGGCTTCCTATGAGTAAATTTACTACTCCGGTCAACACCGTTGCCGACGTTTCACTTCCAGCAATCATCAATTTGTTGAAGTTTGCGTTGATCTCCTCCTTAGACATCTCGTCCTTGTCATTGTGCCGCATAATCCGGGACATGAAATCTTGACGCTGAACTTCCCAGCCCAGGCGTCGATTGACCCTTTCTGCTACGAATCGAATATGGTCTTTCTGGGCATCGTGAACCCAAGCTGGCACACATTTCATGAGTGCAGTTTCGATCAATGGATAAAACCGAGCCGCAACAAAAAAGCAATACATTCTAAGGCTTTCGAAGATGGCTTCGATCCAGGAGTGCAACTTTTGCCCTTCCAGACAATCGAAAGATTCTCCATAACTCAAGTCCCCGATAATATCGAAGGTGGTATAATTGAGCCATGGGACGATATCAACGACTTCACTGCTCTCATTCTTGGGTATTTGTTCGCGAAGTCGTTGAATCAGAAGCCCAACATACCGCTGCAATATGGGTTCCTGCGAAACCACCGCTCGCGGTGTGAAGCAGTGATGAAGTATCTTCCGCATACGAGCATGATCAGTGGGATCCGGAGCACTCAAGATATTATCTGCTTCATTATCTCCCTTTTTCCACCACAGCGGGTCCTTCTCGAATGGCGGATTTCCATTTGAAGCTTGATAAACATCCCCCCAAGCTTCAGCATAAGCCAGACTCACCTCGTCCGGCGCAACTCTCACGACAGGGCCATATTTTTCGTGCAGCCTTCTACTATCCTGAACGATCCAGCCACTAATGAGCGACTTTATAAAAGGGAGGCGTGATGCAGCCCGGAATTTGGGTCCTGGAACATGACGAAGGGGATGAAAAAGTAGGTTATATGTTGCGCAATAAATTGGGTGCTTTCTCAAAAGATTAGTCGAGCGTTTTCCTTGAGATAATCACTTACTGCCAGAAGTGCCACGACAACAGCACTAAAAGAACCAAATCCTCCGCCGATATTTTCTAAAAACATGACGATATGCGACTCGTAAGCTTTGATCCAAAATATTCGAGAAATGAGACCAAAGTGGATGGCGATGAACAAATGTTTTGTCCCTGATTCCGTGTCGCAATCATGCGGACCTGGATACTTTCTTTTCAGGTCCTGACAGCATTTAGGTTTCCAAGACTGTTATGGTCTTCTCTTGTAATATCCTTTCCGTATGTTCGCTCGTGGAATCAAGCACCGAGGGCATTCGAGATGTGGTAAGTCGGGTAGGTCGTCTGAATCTAGATTTACTTGTTGGGTTGCATGCATGCGCCAGGTTGATGAACCCCACCTATCAGCTCTTGTTCTTTACAGATAAGAAAAGTTTGCAGATCATATGATGAGATTTGGAATGGGTTTGTTCTCATCCATTTTTCGTGAAACTCGAGCCTAGGTCTAAAAAGCGGCAATAAATATCATGTTGGTACATGTACCTTGAGCGCCCCTTGAGCGCCTGCCAGACTTTACAGCCTTTTAGCTCAATTGTTCGAAGCATCTAGGGTAATTAGCTTGAATTGCCATAGATGTTTGGGATAACGGCAACGGTCTAAGTAAGCCGGTACCAAACTCTGTCAATTCTCTGTCCACTGGTCTAGTAGTCACAGATAAATAACATCGCACTAGATTCTTCGGGCGAATTGAGTCAAACAACTGATGACTAGATGTCCTTGATTGTGCTATCAGTCATCTTCAGTCATTTCACTTAGCTCAAATGTCTTAAACTTCTGGACAAATATTGTTTCTCAACATGACAGGGGATAGTAAGTCTCAGTCTTCTAGCTTGTCCTAAAATGAAACGTCTTTCCCTCGTGAAGATTCTATTCAGTTTCTGGCAAAAGAGTATATTGATGTGCCCAGTGGGCGTCGAGGGTGATCGGGATTTTTCCCGCGGAGTTGGAGGGTTTCTACCAGACTGTGGAATTATAGGGAAGAAAATGGCTTGCAGCTCTCGTTACTTGCAAATTGCTTCATCGAGATTTGTGTACTTCATTCTAGATGATTTACCGCTTTGTCTTCACTGTGAATTTTCCTTGGTTCTAGGAGAGAGAAACCATTCGGTATTTTGTTTATGTCGTTGTCCTCCGAGGATGTTTGGAGGGTTTCTTGCCTTTATCGAACCTAGGCTTAGGCCCTATTTATTTCAATATTTGTTTCCACAATCAGTGTACAGATGTCAGAGTATCTGGGGTGCCTTTCAATCTTCATTTGTCACTCCAATCGAGCACATATTGGTCAAGTGGCTATTATCACTTTAGATCCTGCTTGATATCTGAGGTATAGCTATTTGTGACGAAAGGGGCCAGTTTGCATTCCTTGTTATCGATTCCAAGAGTATCTTTCCTCATTTCACTCAGTGTGGTTTTCCTTGTTACAGTTCCTTTGAGCCATTCGTCGATTCCACTATGTTCTGTCCCATGCAATGACAATAATTACTCACCAGGAGTCCATCATTATCTCGCCTGTTGATAGACTCACTTGGCTGGTTGATTCATGTCAAGACTAGTTTAAAATGGACGGTTTTAGAATTCTGCTCTTTTTACTCTTCAACCCTCACATGGCTTCAATTTTTCAAGATGCTCACTGGCAAGAAACCAGGAAATCGACCAAAACCCGTCACCCACGCTCAAGTACCACTGCCACCCTCTGCAGGTAAAGATGCCCAAAAGAAAGGCAGAAGAAGAAAAGGACCATGAATAGGTCCCAAAGACGAAGAGAATCAAGGTACCAAGAGCGCGCCTAAATTTACACTTGGAGCAAGTAACTACGCTAACCAACATGGAAAGTCAAGGAAGTCTCCCATCGAGACTCCGGAGACCACAGATCGACCCAGACGCTCGGTACGAATTCAAGAAAAGGACGATGACAAAGATGCCGACCAAAAATCAGAGGTTTCTCAAGAAAGTAGAAAGCATGTCGCTCGAAACCAGACTGAAGGTAGGATTACCGGTGGGAAATCTCGTCGTCAAACTCCACGCGAAACAAAAGGGGAAGTTGGTTCTGAAACCTCGTCTACTACTACGTCCCCATCCCCGAAAACCTCCAAACGAAAGCCTCCCCGGAAAGAAACCTCGAAAGTCAAGCCACAAGTACCAGAGGAACGGGTGCTGGGAGAATAACGACCAAATTACAAATGGAAAGGCCAGACAGTCAAGGGAAAGTTTATTGAGTTCGGCGATGATGAATCCATTCTCCACATCAGCGATGCCTATCAGCAAGATGGTGTTACCATCCTTTCTGGTAAGACGCTGGAAAGGGTTGAGCATTCTAAGGGGATTTTTATCGGGCCAGAATGTGAGTACTTCTACGAGATTGAGATGATACAAATTGCGGTAGACGATGAACCCGTCGAATGCCCAACGGTTGTGAAAGAAGTTGATCTACGCAGATATCGAGATATCATCGGTACGAACACCTTTGTCCAGGGAAGCGTGAGCCCCCTCGTCGAGCGGCTAAAAGAAGGCGAATGGATCGATCCAAATCAAGGCAAATTCGGCTTCGTCCGATATCAAAGGCGAAGCTGCTTCCCAAGACTCAGCTTTAAGAAGAAAGTCGATTTAAGATAGCGGAGAAGAAATGGTTTGCCCGAGGACGTCCGAAAGCGATACACAGAAGTTGGCCCGATTCCTCGAAGTCTATGCAAGACGAAAGAATTATACCAGAATAGAGAACAGAAGCGTAGGTTTTGGTTGGGAGACGAATACAACAATAGTAAGTAATATGGGAATTGAAACGAAAGGTAGCTGACGAAATGAACAGAGGAAATTAGGGGGTTTGGTGACGCTTGTGAGTACATGCGCAGTTTTTTAATTTTCTCATGCTAATGAGCACAGTCCGTGGGCTAGGAGGCGCGACTCAAGCAGCTAAACAAGCTGGTTTTACACCGGTTTGGGGGATAGAAAAGGCGGAAGGTCCTATTAAAGCTTACAAAGCAAATCATAAGGAATCGTATCTGTATATGATACACTCAAATGAGTTCCTCGAACTGAAAGATCGGAAGTGGGTGGCAGTAATACATCTCTCTCCGCCGTGCCAACCAGTATCTGCGGCCCATAACCTCGATACCCTTTTGGTGCAAACTCACCTGATAATAAAAAAGATGCGGCCACGATTCATTACCTTCGAAGAAGTCCCCGGGCTTTTGAAAACAAAAAAGCACCTTGAAAAGAAGAATCGAGTGCTCAATCATCTCCTTGAGATGGGATTCACATTTCGTTGGTCAATTGAGAAGTGCTCATCTTTCGGGGTTCCGCTGTTGAGGGAGAGGATGATTGGAATTGGCGCAGCGTACGTCCATGATCCTCAATCAGACTAAATCACTAATATCATTAGGCCGGGTGAACAACTCCTTGAATTTCCTAAGCCCACATATGCCAAAGAGGCACACCAAGAGAAGGAACTGAAACCTCTCGTTACACCAAACAGTGTCTTGAGAAGACCTGAACTGTCGGAACATGAAGAAGCCAAGGATCCGAGTCTTTTGATCACGAGGAAAATGCGCAAGGAGAAATGGGACGGGGATAGACTAATGATTAGCCTCAGCAGTCTAGGGAAGGAAAGATATACTCGCGTTCCGGACGGCCATCGCCGTCTAACATACAGAGAGTTAGGATGTTTGTACGGATTGCCCCATACCTATGAATATGAAGGGCCTGATATCAAGAAACAAATTAGCAACATCATCCCACCACCATTATTGGAACCATTTCTGAGGCAGGTTCTCAAACAGCTCTCCGCCACCGACGAGAAAAGGGAAATGGGGACGGAGGAGGAATCCGACTAGACTTCCGCTTCTTGAAATGATAAGGCAAGTACAATTCCCATCACATCAACACAGGGATGAATAATGATACAAGTGAAGAAGGGTCCAGTATCTCCAGACAGATGGCTGCCACGCTAGCCTACCTCCTCAAAAGACTCCTTGATACCTTGATCGCGATACCCTCGACAACATTTTCACTGTCGATTTGTGTTTCTTCAACGCAAATTCAGCGACAAAGTCGTCACGGAGTATTATTTATGATGAATTCACCAGTGTATTTCACCTTATTTTCATACAAAAAATGAAGAAATGAACATGACATAAATCCCAGTAGACGATCATGAGACGAACCAATATCATCATAATGAGTCATCCTCAGTTCAATAATATGATAATTAAAGGTTTGATTCACGTGAAGTCAAAGATTTTACGTGGTACCAGACGAAGGGAGGAAAAGAAAAGATGGGGAATGATGCTGGAGTTGTGTTTTTTATTCTGATTTCCTCGTATTGCAACAAGACTCCTTAGAACCTCCTTTCTCTTGTTTTTCATATGGTCTTCTAAATCTCCCCTCTCTTCGATGCCCAATTATGACGTGCTGTTTGCCACGATAAAAAACCACGGTTTGCATTAATCATCGTATTTTCCACTATATCCTTATGGAGAATTGTACCAAGCAATCTTCTGGTTTTCAATGGAAATAACTCCTCAGTGGCAAGAAATTACAGAATAAATGAATCCAGAAATGGAGTGCTGTAATTGCCGATGAAGATAAGACTAGCTAGCTTATGAGAGAAGAATGACGAAATGAGGTAAATAAAACATCTCCAGATGCGGTATTTTGGCCAGCTGTTTCTATTGGGGTCTGAAGCTGCCGATGTAAACACCAATACCCAGGTAATGTCTAGCAAACGAGAACCTGGGGTCCCAGAACAGAATTTCTTCAAGTAAGATGCATTCTAGCAAAACCACCGTCCTCAATCTGGCCCCACAATCCCTTCAATTTCTCATCATGAACCTCGGCCCAAAACATACTGTCGAGTGCCACTCTGACCCCCTCATATGATCCCAACCCTTCATCTCTAAACACCCTTCCTAAAAACCTCAGTAACACGTTCTGCTCTTCCACATTTCTCGCCTCAAAAAGGGCAATGACAAGTACCCAAATTTTCAACGTCCCAAACTCACTCAGGACGAGCGAACTAGCAAGATCAAATCGTTTGAATAGTTGATGGACTTTTTGAACATAGATATCAGTTCTCACAGGCCAAACGCCCATCCTTCTCCGCACTGGAGCTAGATATAAAAGAGCTCCTAACCGCCATAATTCTCTCAACACTTCTACCTGAAGTCTGTTTATGTTGTTTTCGAGCTCTTTTGTAGTTTCTGATAGTGGCTCAGGCGACTCGATGGGAGTATTGAGACAGAGAAGTAGCTGAAGGAGTCGATTCATCCAGAATCCGGAGACGAGCGCATCGGCTATGATGCGTCCCTCCGGCCAGTTATTTTCACGATGGAGAACTTGATGGTAGGCGTGAGAAATATTTAGGGTCTGGAAAGCTGCCATATGTTTCGAGGAAGAAAAGGTGTCGAGAAGATGCTGAACAGATGCTGAGGGTAGAGTATCTGGAGTTGGTAAAGCGGGCAGCGAAAGTGTAGGGAATGGAAAATGTGGGTGCTGGTCGAGGGTATAAGAACCTGAGACATCATGCCTGTTTGGTCAGTATTTTTGTCATAATTGGAGAAATGATCGAGGGGTGGGGCATCAAGTGGGTGGCAGCATACCATGATATCAGAAGCCTTAATCTTGGAGTCGTCTCTAACGTTTCGATTCCACCACGTAGCTGTACAATTCGCTTAAGACCACTCATATGTATGTTCCAAAAATTAAAATCCTGCAAAATGTGCTATATTACCTTTAGTGTTTGTTCTTTTCTGCTCACAAAATTAAACTCACATTGTAAACAGCCATAATTAAAACCGTTGAAATGACCCCATCACTAATTCCGTCCTTGGAATCGTGTAACCGTGAGTTGGCAATTCTTATCGCTTTAGTGTGATATTTCGTGGCAGTATAGTTTGTTTCTGCTTTGGCGTTTGGTTCTTGAGCATTTTGTAAGGTGCGTAGAAGTTCGGCGTTGGCGAGAAGTTGAAAGAACGCTGCGTGGTCATGAACGGCGATATGAAAATAAGCATCGCGATAAGGTTTCATGTTGTGTACTCTGGTGTCAAAAACTTCATTTGATTAGCCGAAAACGATCAGTCACTGAGATAAAGTTCCGGATAGGATTTGCTTACCAGTGTCTATCAAACCCCTACTCGTATGGTCCATCTCGATGGGATATGGCAGAAATGGATCGATTCTCCCCGTCCCAAGTCTTTCCACGAAAGGGCTAGAGACTCTTTCCAAGGCGGTATGCAACTCAAGGTTATCGATTGTAGAATCTTCAATGCGTCAATATCAAAATGAAAAACGAAACATATATTTTCGGCTGCTCACCAGATTCATATGGAAGCCAAGCGCCGTCATGCAATTCAGGTACGAATAGAGGAATCTGGATAGTTTCCCTTTTCTCTTTTGTATTGCCTTTTCTTCTGGCAATAGCTATGTCTCGCATCACATGTTGCTTGACGAGTTTCCGAGTTTTCTTATCTGGTCTGCTTTGATCTGTTGAGACGATGAAAGGGAAATATTTCGAGTTAGAGCAACTATCCACAAAGTTAGTATACTCAACAAGGTTCTTTTGTAGGGGGACAAGTCTCTTGCCTGTTTTCTTTACCAGACTCTCGGTTGTCCATGGCTCTTCCTGTAGTTTGTGTAGAATCAAGACAAGTACGAAACGCTTGCGAGTTTTATATCCTTGCAGTGTCTGTATATGCGAACAAATAAGTCAAACAAATTTAGCATAACGAGATAAAGGGAAGTATAATGAGAGACTGAAATACCGATTAAAATTGTGGCAAAACAGCATTTTGCTTAATCAGCGCCCTTTGTACCTTGCATGTACACGTTACATATGCTCAAATCAAACGACGAGTCCAGGAAGTGGAACTACCAGCAGCTGGTTATCGAATCGATTTGTCCGATATTGTAGGATGCTGACAACAGAGTGGGCAAAGGAAATACGTAGACCTGAGGCTGAGAAATCAGAGCCTCAATGATTAATTTATGGGGGAAAAACCCATGTTAATACCCGAGGCGGGACCAGAATAGAACAGGTTGCTAGACCCCGACATCCAAACTTCGCAAGAATTTCATACTAGAAAGTCTGAAGCAACGACACAAGTGAACGATGGAAAGAGAAATCCTGCCTGATGAAACAGGAAAACAATTTTTCCCAAGACATTTTGTGGGAGAAAAAGAAGGCTTACAAAGATTAAGACACCAGGTGGGGTTGGAATTTTCCCGTGGTTTGGCAATGAACCAGTTGAAACTGCCTATATGGATAGACAACGCATGTCGGTGAAGTCATCGTAATTGTCTCTTGTGAGGTGGTCCCGGAATTGAAACCTTTTTTGGGATCGATATCTTGGAGGAGGTGCAGTAATGGTTGGAGAATTAAGCTCGCAGGACAGGTATTCAATCCACGATCATCTGTGGTACCGGTAGTCTTGTGGCATTCGTGTGATCAACAAGAACAAACTTACAACACTTGTGGACCGATGAAAATAAGTTGATGACACAATCAGTCTTGATGGTGTTGAAAAGATGGGGAAAAATTGAGGGGGTTGGGTTGGTAAGCCGTGTTCCTGCCGCTCTTGTGTAACATTTCCTATGCCACTTCTACGAATATATCGTGCAGAGATAAAAATTAACAGATGCTAACTTTCACAGCTTCTGTCGCTGTCATATTGAGTGCGTAATTTTCTTGCTTGGCACATGGCATCCGGCATCAGGTTGATCAACTATCATTCCGGCTTCAAAGGCGAGCAAACCCGAGAAAATGTGTATTATCGAGTAACCTTATCCTATGTGCAATCCTCTCACGTGTCCGGTTCTAGCATAGATAAGATCTATGGAAAACACACAAATCCTCCAACACAGCCGCCCTCGGAGCCATCAATTGAAGATACAAGATAAAAGGATAGCTCTCACATCCACCAAACTTCCTCGCCATCTCAAACCTTCTTATTCGCAAACCCAATCCTCGTCTCCCCCGCATCAAAAACAACATACTGAGCCTTCAACAAGATATCTCCCCAAATACTAAACGGCAAATTTCCCTTATCCTGAATCCCCCCATAACAAACAGTCTT
Source organism: Hymenoscyphus scutula (assembly GCA_001399465.1). Lineage (NCBI taxonomy): Eukaryota > Fungi > Ascomycota > Leotiomycetes > Helotiales > Helotiaceae > Hymenoscyphus > Hymenoscyphus scutula. Next base: position 40,486 of record LKTO01000266.1, on the reverse strand, counting down.
AGCATCATCGGCCTCTCCATATCTAACATAACTCCCTGGAATCACACCTCTATAACTCCCAAGTCCAAAGGTAAAGTCCGGCAAGGTGGAAGAACAAGGGTAAAGAATCGCACCATAGGAAGAATCATACTTGGCCCCCTTGACATTTTTATAGTAAGCATTTACCACCACAGCAGGGAGGAGAAGAAGAGTCGTTCCGGTATCGGCGATGGAGTCGATGGTCGAGGTGACATATTTCGAGGTGCCAACTTGGTAACCATCTGCGTTGAATTCCCAGAATCCTCTTCGTTTATTGACGGGAGCGTATCCGATGGAACCGGTGTACTTCTCAGTCTCGATCTTTCCAAAGGTGTAAGTCCCAACCGCGGCTTTCTTCAGATCTACCGAAAAGACAGGTGCAGCGAGAGAAGATTGGATGTTCTCAAACCAGACTTTTTGTTGGGTTGGAGTGACGGTGTTGATGCTGCTAAATCCCAGACCAAGAAGACCAGAGGAGGCAGGGTCTTGCGTGAAAGAGTTCGAGACTTGGACGGCGATTTCGAGTGCTTGTTTGGGTGCTGTAATGCCGCCGATTGACACGGCCTCGCTGACCACGGTTCCGCTGCATGCTGAACCATCGCCATATTGGATGGACCATGATTCTCCTTTGAGTTCAGCGGACGTGTTGGATGAGGCTGGATTGTAAAGCTTCTGTCCCGCTACCTGAGATTTGGGAACTGAGGTTGAGAAGACCCATCTGTTGAAGTGTTAGTGATACTGTTTCCACAAACTGGCACTCCACTTCACGGATTCTCGCCTTGGGAGGAAGGGTAAGATGCAAGGGAAATCAAATGAAGAACTCACAAATCCGAACTCCCAGTATCAAAATCCAAATCCAGAACCTGAGGCGGTGTCCCAAGCGAAACAGGACTAACATACTCCCGATCATAATCTGCCGGAAAAGGACTAGCAGTTACAGTCCCGGACCCATTGCCTTTCAACTCAGCAAACTTGGCGGCAGCTGCATGAGGAGGCGCAACATTATACTTATAAAAAGCCTTCAGGTAAGCAGCTGGTCCATTTTGACCTTTCCAATTATGATTGGGCTTCTGCTCAACAGTGAAAGACGTCAATGAGCTGCGAGGTTCAACCAGAATGGGTGAGGAAGAAACCAATTGGAGAAATGGGAGAAGCGCTGCCGCTTGAGCTGCAAGGGTGGATTGTGAGAACATCGTTTCTGGTTGATGGCAAAAAGGGGGTGGGGCTCTAGGTATATATGGGCGGGGCAGCAATTGAGTACAGCCAGCGAAGAATAGGTGATACAACAGAAGGTATCGCTCCAATGCCCCTCAACAGTTTTCTTTCAAAATGCGGGAAACACTACAAGTTTAAGTATTCCCTCACTATTTCAAATCTCCAAAACATGGAGATCGCCACTGCCGGTTGAGCTGTCGTGCTCATCATCACGTCTTGTTTGTTCAACCCCATTTGACCCGGAGTAAATACCGACCATTTTAGGCACTTGATATTGCTTTTAAACGGGATATCGAGCTTGTGAGACATAAAGTAAAACAACTTACCATCCAATCACAAACTTGAAGTCATAACAGTAAAGTATACAAATACGAACGTGATCTAGACATGCTGGATTGACATCCTGATGATCTTCTGCAATCAATTACAATTTGCCTATCCTAGACTTCTGGATGGCGACTCTACCGGCATTCTGCAGCTGGTCCACCTTCGAGCTTGCGAGGCACGACCTTTTTGTACAGTTGCCGGAGGATCACCAAGTAGGTTTCACATACAGCTGCCAGAAAATAACGAGAAAAAATGCTTTCAAGAGGATTTAGCATTCGTAAGGCCAGTTATGTGACAGAATGCAACCAGTATCGCCCCCCATTTCGCAAAAGAAAACCCAATTCCCATGCAAAATAACAACCATTTAACGATTGGACTTGGCGACACGCTCCAACTCATCCTTTTTCTTGATAGCGTATGAGTTACTGCTTCCCTTTGCAGCGTTGATCAACTCTTCAGCCAAGCACTCAGCAACTGACTTGACGTTTCGGAAAGCGGCCTCACGAGCACCGATGGTAAGGAGAGCAATAGCTTGGTTGACACGGCGGAGAGGGGAGACATCAACGGCTTGACGACGGACGGTACCAGCTGAACCGATACGGGTAGAGTCTTCGCGAGGACCGCAGTTAACGATAGCATCGACGGCGACTTGGATAGGGTTTTGGTCGGTCATGATGTGGATCTGGAAACTACTATTAGTACACTTTTTCCTCCCAAAATTCCCCAGTAAATTGAACGTACGATCTCGAAGGCGTGGGCAACGATTCGGACGGCCATTAACTTCTTTCCGTTGTTACGACCGTTCATCATCAGGGAGTTGGTGAGACGCTCGATGATTGGGCATTGAGCCTTTCTGAATCTCTTCTGTGCGTATCGTCCGGCAGAGTGGGAAATGTAGACTGGCGCACGGATTTGGATGTAATCGCTGTCGTCTTGTTAGCCATATTCCTGTCCTGTCCTTCGACCCTCCCGGCTTATTGTGTCCCAATGCGCGCTTCTATTCGTATCGATTTTTCGAGGTATGGGGAATCCTTACGTTAGGGAGATATCGCGGATTTCGACATCCTCGTAGGACCTACGAGAGAGGCGAGTTAGCAATTGCGCCCAGCTCAACCAATTTTTGACGATGGTGTTTTTTCCATCCCGGCCCCTCCCCTCCTCCTCAGCGCAACTCACCACTTGTTGAAAAGCTTGATGCTTCCAATCTCCTCGGTGACATCCTTTGGCAGGACCTGGTATCCGCCCTCAGCAACTTCGATTTCCTCGCTGTCAGACATGATGGTCGAGATTTGGGCGAGTTGTTTGATGTCGGCGTCTCGAAAGCTGGATTTTGGATTTTCGACAAAATTGAAGCACGCCTGGCTCCGTGGTGCGATATCTAAATGCCGCTAACCTTAGTTAGGCGCTAGTGGGGTTGGAAGCGAAGAAACCCTGTCGTTTGCCAAGACCTCACTCTCGAGTCTCGGCCTGAGACACATGCTTCTATTGACTGGGAGCTTTTTTTATAAATTCTATAGAGTGAAGGGATGTATTAATCCATCATTATCTTTAGAGCACATTCTTTATTACTACTATGAGGCGTTAATTTACCAATATTTAAAGTTTTCTACTTACTCTCATTTTAATAGTTTAACTGTGTCTATGTCGATACCAGTTCAAAGTTGCACAGATGCTACACGGTACCTCATAGACTTTCAATATAAACATATAGAAAGTGATATCCAACTGAGGATAGTTTACTGAGAGAGCTTAAAGATGTTATTCTCATCGCGTGGCAAAGTTCATTGTTCTGCTGAGTAGAAAAAGACTGACCAATAAGAGCCCGTATGTTTCGAGGGTCAGTGACTTCATGCGAGGCTGACATTTTTAAATTATATTTCCTCCGCCTCACCCAATTCCACTTCAACCACCAACAATATCATCAACATGCAGCTTACTCCCATCAAAGTTCGAGGGAAGCGGAAAGCTGTTATCCAGAGCTACACCGAAAATGGACAAAAAACACCGGTAAGAGAAAACTAGAATTTTTTTGGTTCATTTTTCATGCTCTCTGTGTGTGCGCAAAACAGTCTGAACGGCGATATGTCTTAATTGATTTGATGTGGAAGCAAATCTCACTATTCTCATTTCTTTCACAAATTTATCTGCTTATCCCATCTAAGACTATCCTTTTTTCCCATAACAAAAATTTTTACTCAAATTTTATTTCCATGACAAGTTTCGTTCAAACAAAATGGTTATCACAGCGCAATACTAACTGTGGCATAGAAAAGACGACGCGGAAGACCAATGAGTCTGTCATCTTCGAGATCTTCTTCACAAGTCTCTACACATTCAAAGCGCCAAGGGAAAACTGGAAAACAAACCAAGAAACGATCTCTGAAGAACCTCAAGTCTCAACGTAGAATGTCGCCACTCGAAAAGCTTCCTGTCGAGTTATTAGAAAAAGTATATTTATATGCTATGAATCTATCGCTTCCAGTATCAAGTCCAATTATCGCTGGGAAGCTTAGTAGTGAAATGGTCTATGTAAAAACTGCTACTGCGATTTTCGAACCTACTTGGCAACAATGGTTGCGATTCACGAAGGATGAGGAGCGCTCTCCATCACCTATAGATCAGCCACTTGTCGAGTTGCAGGTGAGCTAATTTGACCCCCATTGTCTGGAAAATTCGAAGATGATCAGCTATCTCAGTCATCTTTGAGTGATTGAGTGATCAAGTCAGTTTACTAACATCCGTGTCTGTTGTAGAGTACCATATTACGGTGTCGATGGTTTTCACTAAAGATACTCTTCAAAGCGAAAGAAAACTGGATTAGCTCTATTGCTCAACGCCAACTGCCCCATCACAATTGTTAGTACCCGTGCAATGTCTATTTTAGACCCAACTAACCAAACGCTTTCAGGGTTCGAACCTCCGAAACCGAGAAATGGCAATTCTTCGATCTGGACAGCTTACTCTGATAATGATGAAAAAGAATTGAGCGTCGAGGAGCATTTTGATAGGGAGTTTGAAAGATTCTCAGTGCTCGCTTCGCAAGATAATCCACATCCCTCTATCGAGGTTTCCAACAAGTCACGACTCTGCATAGATATTGATGATCGTGCTGAAATTCCCGAAAGTCTTCTCGACAGACCAACACATTGGACGGATGACCAAAGGAAAATTATGTATTGGATTGTGAAATCGGGAGCTCGCATCCAATGGGAAAACTCTACAAGTGGCGAGGTTGCTTTGGCTGGCTTGAGAACTGCTATCACACTTGGAGATATATATTCCATTCATCTGCTGGGCTGGGCCGGTGTTTCTCGATTCATCGACACAAACATGTTAAAGTGGGCTCTTACCAATGCACCCAAAGGCAAGTCGTATTTCCCCATGTTACTAGCACTCAATTCCCCCCAATTTTGTGGGCTTAGGCATTTTCGAGAGAGTGTGAATCTATGGTTTATATAAAAATATACTAACTCTTCGTACAGATGAAAGGCTAAGGATAATGAACCATCTCGTATTGCAAGTTCGTCAATATAGCATTGTTCAGGGCTCGCCAACCACAGTTGTACCACGAACATTTATAGACTGGTCGGAGATGAACGACGAACTTGATATTATGGAGAAGAATGGGTCTGAATCAACGCAACGATTTGTTCAATCATTTCGGAAATCTGCATGCTTTGCCGACTTCTAACAAATATGCTCTGTGTCGGGAGGGAGAAGATCTAGATTCAGCTAGTGACTACTGTAAATACTTGTAATTTAGCTGTACAAAGTATGAGGCGATGTGTAAAAGTCATCTGGCTGAACAGAGTAACCAATCATAAAAAGGAATAAACCAGGTCCGGGTTTCACGTGACGTACCTCGAATTGAGAAGGCCCAAGCTCCATCGAAATTTCCAACAGGTACAGACTCTACAACACCATGAAAGCAGCGTAATCTCGCGACAGGTTCTTGATAGCCCATTATCTGCGATGAGGCCCGCTCTGTACACCCCAGCGCCATCATCGACACTCCTGAAATTCCTCAGGTCGCAATCGGAGTCTGTTTGCTTTTTTACCCCCAATTCTGGACAAAGCCTTCCTCTCCAGCGCATAGCACAGCCAGCTACCAAACGGCCCTGCACAGCGGATCTCTCGAAATCATCTATAATATCATTATCAACGACAAATCCGCAATGCGTCAATGTCGAAACTGGTCCTGTTGACCTCGATTTCCTCTGGCCTCGTGCAAATACATCCACTCTCCGACACCAGGCGCAAAGCCGACCCACGATATCCAATAGACAATTATACACAAGGAGAGCTGTTCAAGGTCGTCGGAATGCTTCAACTGGGTTTAGAAGGTGGGCACAGAGGATATGGGGCATGAACCGTTCAAAGGGGGGACGAGGTTTACTGCCAGACGATCTGCCACAAAGTCGAGGCGAAAGTTCCGAGACAGCAGTATTCAGTCTGGGGCGCGCTGTTTCGGCAAAAGCTGCGGCGCAACCCAAGTTACGATGTACAGAGCTGGATGAGCATGGAAATGTGACTTTGGCTAGTGGCGAATTCAAGAAGAGCGAATTGATTGCAAAAGTACGGCATTCCCTCTTGAAGTGTTGTCGCGAGAAGGTACTAATTAAATTTCTCCAAATAGTACGGCCTTCTCCCTCGCGATCTTAGAAAAATTGATTCCAGTCTCCTACCGCATATCCTCGTTCGACCTTCTGCGATTCTCATTAATCTCCTCCATCTTCGGGTTCTGATAAAGCATAATCGAGTTTTGGTATTTGATGCATATGGGACTACAGATTCATACAACCAATCTGCATTCATATATGATCTGGAAGATAAACTACGGACGAAACAGGGTTCTCTGTCTGCTGGGGGTTTACCATATGAATTCCGAGCCTTGGAAGCAATTCTGATATCCGTCATTACCAGCCTGGAAACAGAATTCGAGGGCGTGAGAGAGCCGGTCGTGCGGGTTTTGCGAGAACTCGAGGAGGATATCGACAGGGATAAATTGAGACATCTTCTCATTTATTCCAAAAAGCTGGGTACCTTCGAACAAAAAGCAAAACTTGTTCGGGATGCCATTGATGAATTACTGGAAGCAGATGATGACCTGGCTTCCATGTATCTCACCGAGAAAGCTCACGATCTCGTACGGGGAGAAGACGATCACACCGAAGTCGAAATGTTACTCGAATCTTATCACAAACTCTGTGATGAAATCGTGCAAGAGTCCGGAAATCTGGTTTCCAACATCCGTAATACCGAAGAGATGTAAGTTATTCGCTACACCTATCTAGAATGAGCATTTCACTGACAGAACCAAAGTGTGAAAGCAATTCTCGACGCAAACCGTAATTCCCTCATGCTTTTAGACCTTAAATTCTCTATCGGCACACTAGGAATCGGTTCCGGTGCCTTCGTCGCTGCCCTCTACGGCATGAATCTTAAAAATTTCATTGAAGAATCCCAATGGGGATTCTGGGGTGTCACCGGCTACAGTGTCATATTCAGCACCATCGTTTGCGCCTATGGCCTTACGAAACTTCGTAAAGTCCAGCGAGTAAGTATGTGGGGTGAAGCAGGGAGACGAGGACGGAATTGGAGAGTTGAGGAGGTGGGATTAGATTTGGGGAGGAAGGAGAGGGCGGAACGACATAGGAGGTTGAAGGAGGAACGGACGGGGGCTTTGGAGGAGAGGAGACTGAGTGGATTAGCGCAGCGGCAGGAAGCTGCTATCGCTGCTTCCGCCGCTGTGGGGAAGAGGGTCTAGGGGGTGTTTTTTGTAATAACAATACCGGTTTTTTGGGATAGATATGGTGCACTGTACATCTGGGTGTAGAATATTGGAGTTTGGGGTTGGCTTTGATGGACTTTGGTGGATAGATGTTAGATTGTTATCTACCTCTTCGCTCTTATTAATCTTTCGAGAATGGGTGGCTAAAATGCTATTCTCTCAAACAATTTTCTTATTGTGATTCGTGCTTGAACATCATCGATCAGGCTACTTGTATTCCTCGTCTTATCCTTTATTTTAGGAAAGCTTACAAAGAGAACATGCACTAGATTCATGAATCCTCTTGGAGTAGCAAGTACATCCCATCTCCCTCGGGTTTCCCTCCTACACATTCTAGTCTGGACCGAAATCTGTTCAGCTACATTTCAATTCTACACTTCAAAGGTGGATTCACTGTTCCTCTGAAGTTCATCTTCGAAATGATTTTATTCGAAAGACTTGGAATAATCCGGTTTATTCTAGATATTTCAGTTGAACAGTCAATTATATTCTAAGCTTTCAGAGAAGGAAGAATCGTTTCACATCTTTCCTCCAAAAACAAAAACCCGGAAATTTGGACAAAAAGAATAATTATATCGAGTCTTAACTTCTGGTGACAGCTGTCATTATTCTTGATATTCTCGCTTTACATTCAATTGTTATCAGTGCGTCTTGCCAAATCTTGATGGGACACACTAGGTCAGGCTTCTCTGGTATAGCATAAATGCAAGTGCAGTAGCGCTACAAAAGAATGAATTCTGAGAAACAAATTCAGACCATTTTTGCCTAGTACATACCAACTGTAATATAAATAAATGTTTTTTTGACTCTGTTGAACTAACCTTATTGCTCAAAACGTTTCTCGGTTAATAAATAACACAGAGATATTCTTGTAAAAAACATCCCAGAATTTTGTCTGGCTGATTTAATTAACCTACATCCCGGAAAAAATGTAAAATAATAGTCGATATTGCGAAACTCATCTCCCAAAGGTCTCAAGTAGTAAGATGATTCACTAATGCCTGGTGGTTTGAAGTAATTTGGAAAATGAGCACAAGTGAATGATTGTATTCGCGTCTCCCCCTTTTGGCTCGGCAAATTTTAATTTGCGGTCGATATTCCTTGCATTCACTGAGCATCCGATATCTTAGTCCTTCGTTTAACTCGTCTCACGATGTAGTCTTATTTTGTTCTATCTCATCTTATCTAAATATTCATAATATCTAACATAATCTACGGTACAAAAAATAGATTGCAAATCGCGTCCTTATCTGCTGCCTCGAAATTCAAGCAGGCTGTTGTCGTGGACGACAGTGAACTAAGCGGATAGTCGCCGTTCAACCTCTACTTGCTAATTGTGTCAGAAATTTAACTTGATTGTGTCAGGAGAGTCCATATATTCAAGACGAACGTTAATCGTTCGTAAAAGTAGAATTTCATTCCCTGGGGCTTTGAGTAGAATGTTGCTCACAGAGCACAGAGCTTCTTCTTAATATGATCGTACTAAAGTATGAGCAAGTGAGTAAGAGGCTGTTATTCGCTTAAGACTTTGGAAGTTTTGACTGCTGGGAACTGACAAATTAGAGAGTGATTGAAAATAAGGACAGAGGAAACATGTTTCTCGCGTATTTTCCGTGGGTTACGTTTAAAGTCACCAAAGCAGCAACCTGCATGTGTACAAGGAAGGTAGCAGCCTGAGAACTCCATACGGAGTACAGCTAAGCAAGAAACATGGCGTACGGCTCAGTGAACCATTTCAGACTCTCAACCGATGTCCTCGAGTTTAAGTACGTATGCCAACATATCAAGTGAGCTATGATTAATTCACAGCCCATGGTACCCACCTGCGAAGCACTGCATTTGGCTAAATGGGATCCCACCAAACTCCCAACCCATGCTACCCGCTCTCCAAAGTGCCCCAAATCCTTCCGTTTCTACCCCCGTAAAAACGGTAAGCTAACCGCAATCAGTGCCAAACATCCACTCAGGAATTATATCCCTACGACGAAGTTTTCAATACCCCACTGTGGCAAGTCGTTGTGCACCAACCCCAGTAAATGGCAAGGCTGATTTTCCAAATCCTGCCAACGACATCCATACTCCAATCAAAAATTCATACACCAACAATCCACCAACAGGTCGATCCTCACGCCAAGGAGAAAACCACATTACCACCAGAGAATCGTGAACTTAAAAATAAACAATAAACGTTACTCTCAGCCATCGTCCGCAGTTTTTCCAGGCGGGTTTTAAAACATGCAAAAGAATGATAGAAGAATGACTTTGCAAGCACAGCTTTCGTTGGTAACTTACACGCCTGAGTACCTCTGCGTGTAGTGGTGAATCGTTGGATTTCAGTACATGAGACACTTTCGTAGAATTACGATAAAACCACAACGACAATCATAAGAACTCCAAGCTTCAGTACCGCACTTAATAAGGAGGCAATAACCATACTCCGATTTTCGGTATAATTTTCCCATCTTATTTAAAGGCTCAAAAGCCGTGAGGTAGGTACTTACGAGCGGTACTACGAAGTAAAATCCAACGATCCATCGCTCCACGTACTTGAGAGGCTACTCAGCCTTTTCCCCTCGTATCACAAGTCTCGCTTATCCCCCATCCGAGGTCGTCCCAACGGCGACCTGGCGGCACGTAAAGAGGCTTAGCGGACAATAACGGCACTTCAAACACCGCTCTCCCCAGTCCCACAGTGTAAAATGTGCGATATCCAACAACATGGGACGTGATACCCCCACATTCAGCCCCAAGAAGGCGAAATGTCGTGCAGGTACGGGCTTAACACAAGGGTCGATACCATCATCACCAGGGGAGGGGAGGAAGTCGGCAGTACCCAACGCTGCACTTATACAAACTTGATGGGACGACGGGGGGTCCGCAGATGAACTGTGCACTAAGCTTGTTGTTTCAAGTAAGTGATGTTGGTCTAATGGGTCGCATAGATACCTAGTTTCCCACGCTTTTCATGGTCGGAGGGAGCCATACAAGATACAACCTTTTGATCTTGGATGCCACCGCGACTCTTGGGGGTTATGGTGACGGGCGCTTAAGTTGACCTGCTGGATGATGCACCTTCTTTGGGTCGTCCACCTGGGTGCCCTGAACCTTGGCCTGGGGGAGGTGAGCTATGGGAGGGGTGGGTTGATATAAAAAGGTTGTCATACCCTCTGGATAAAATTTCCGAATTTCCATCTCGGATTTCATCTCTTTCCCATCTCTATCTCCCGTTCCATTTGGAATTTGTACTGGCCTCGGATAGACAAATACTAGATGGATACTCTCCGCAAGCGCAAATTTGAGCCCCTGACCCACACCAAGCGACGAAAATCACTCCTTCCTATCCACAACCAACAACAAAGCATCGTCCAGCCCCTCCAATACATCTGTGACTACAACGGTTGCAACTCGACGTTCAAATGCCAATTCAATCTCGTCCGGCATCGCGCGTCCATCCATGGTTCGAAGAGGAATTGTCCGAGAGAAGGATGTAAATACGCAACTGGAAGGAAGGACAAACTAAAGGAACATATTAGGAGGATGCATTCAGCCAGTGAGTTCTCCACTCTTGACAACATCAAATGACAGCGATGGAATCTAACAGAATTTGAAGCCCGAGAATTCCCCCAAGTACGACAAATCACTCCGGTGGCAGAGATGGTTCATCATCATAGGCTTCCAGTTCAGGAGCCCATCACCACCTCCTTCTTCGATGCTTTAAAACAGCAAGATTTCAGTTTGAACACCATGTATGGTTCTCATTACCCACCTAGGGGAGGATACGAAATCTACCCCCGGACAGAGACATCGAGTCTAGACGTGTGTATCAATGATCCCCAGACATCTTTCTTCGGATCAATAATGTTCGATCGTCTCTGCATCGAAGTCACCATCCCAAACCCAAGTGGTCTTTCCACGGAAACAAATTACCACTCTCTTCCCCAGAGTCCCGTCGACTTCAACGGTTTGGGAACGTGGGTTCCATCAATCACGAACACCACCCATGAAATCTATCCCGAAGAAAACGACGCAGACGACGAGAAAGAGTATGAAGGGCATGCGACACAAAATGTGGAGCATGTGTATTACGAAGAAAGCGATGGGTATTACAGTGGAAGTGAAATCGAATATGAGAATTATGAAAAGGACAAGGAAGTTTTTCCGGCTCAGGAATACGTGACATTACAGGAGATTTCTTTCCGGTCTTGACACCAAATGGAGTTTTATCATGATCACGAAAATTCACGGTCCCTACCAATTCTAGAACACTTGTTCTTCACACTCCTTCGGCCGGCTAGCATTGAAAGGAGTGTTGAAACTCTCCAGGGGTAAGAGAGCCATCATAGATGAACTCGCCCGCCACTCCTTCAGAAAGTAGAGTATTGTGGCAGAGAGAGGATGCACTGGGGCAAGAGAACCTCGACAGCCTAGAAACATCAAAGAGAGTTTCTGGAGAGTTGATAGAGGGAGAGCGAGGACCACAAGGGGAGAACTCAGAGGGGTGGCTGGAGAGAGACGAACATAAAACAGTCCCTATCTTTCCATGTCTGGTGATTTGGACGGGCGTTTCTTGAGCCCATAGAAGAGCTTAATTAGTGACCTCTGCTCCCAGTCAGCAATAAATATACATTCGAATGCAATTATTGTTAGTACCAAAACCCATGATAATATGCACACCTTTCTCAAATATATACCCCACCTCATTCATACAATTCCCCCGCCCACTACATATTCTTGAGGATATTCTTCACGCCTCTTATGCGTCCCTTGACACCCAAACCATAACCAATTTCCACGACCGCCCTCACGAAACCAAATCCCTTTACGGTGTCAGGAATAGGATATCGAATTTGTGCTGGAATGGCAGTCTTGATCCCAGCCCATCCCCATCTATCTTCGCAGATAGCTTTGGTGTTGCACAATCCACGAAGGCCTTCTTCTCCAGCAAAGCGACCGTAGCCACTGCCCGCCACACCACCGAATGGTAGTTGAACAGCATAGTATGCAGCGAAATCATTGACAGCCACCATTCCCGTCTTCAGGTTTTTGAGAAGACCAGGAATTTCGTATGTGTATTCGCCGAAAACAGAGGCTCCAAGCCCAAAGTTGGGTGCATTGGCAATCTCGCAGGCTTCCTCTGCCTTCTTCGCGCGCATGAGAACACAGATTGGACCGAAACATTCCTCATTGGCGATTGCCATATCCCTCGTGACATCAACGAGAAGAGTAGGCTGAAAGTAGTGACCTGATCGATGCACTGGGTGTTGATATCTCTTTCCGCCGACAAGAAGTCGTGCTCCGTCTTTGACGGCAGATTGTATGAGTTTCTCGAGTCTATCAAATGATGCATCCGAAATCATAGCTCCCATATCGACATGCTCATCCTTTTCAGCGTCAAGAATAGAACCAACTCGTAAAGAACGGACTCTTGGTTCCAAGGCGAGGACAAGTTTATCGTAGACCTTTGGGCAGGCGATAATTCGTTCGATACCAATACAGTTTTGTCCGGCAGCCTGAAAACTTCCGCGGAGAAGAATCTCAATTATGCGTGGGAGGTCCTTAACAGCGGAATCCAGAATGATGGCAGCATCTTTTCCTCCTAATTCCGCAACAACTGGAGTGAGAGATTTAGCCGCAGCCGTAGCCACAAATTTGGCAACAGGGCGGCTTCCAATAAAGGTTACATGTGAAATTCCGGGGTGAGAGGTGAGATGGTTTGCAGTTTGAGGCCAGGTGACGACAGTTTGGACAAGGTGAGGATCATGTCCGCAGACGTGAAGAGCACCCTTGACAATCAAGGTGAAATAATTGGCACTCCAAGCTGTGCTCTCCGAAGCTTTGACGACAATTCCATTTCCAGAGAATATGGCAGAGATCATAGGCCCGATGAGATTGTGCAGAGGATAATTCCAGGAAACCAAGGCCGCAACAACACCAAGTGGTTCGTAGACGACGGTGTTTTTTTTGTAAGCCATCAAGAGATTGGTAGGTCTTCTGGATGGTGCCAGGGCCTTTTCTCCATGCAAAATGGTCCAGCGTAATTTTTCCACCGTAACCAGAATTTCTCCCAGTGTCGCATCAATCATCGTCTTTCCCGAGTCCAGACAAGCAATTCTGCATATCTCCTCCTGATTCTCCATTATGAAATTTTGTATGCTTCGTAAAACCTGTCGTCTCTGTCCCCATGTTGTTTTTGCCCATTTCTTCTGCGCAGCTTGTGCCTTCTCAACCGCTCGATCGATGCCATCGGGCGTAGAGGGGTTCACGAACCCAAGAAATGCCCCTGTAGCAGGCGCATAGCATTGAATTGCGCTCGAATCCTGAGCCTTGATCGAGGGTTTCTCCAAAATCCGTGAGTCTTCTGGGATGGTGGGTGATACGAGTGTGTATTTGACAATAGGGTCCTTGTACAGCCATTCCATAACCAACACGGCCGCGTATATTGTAAGGGACACGACAATCGTAGCTGAGATCGCGGCGCTCCAAAGAAGCAGTTTTCTGAATAACCAGAAGGTTAGCCCACCGATCCATCGTCGCGAATGCAATTCACTTACACATCACCTAGGTCCCATGCGAACATGAAGCCACCCTCCTGAATTGGCAGCATCGTGGGCTCTGATTCTGCCATTGTGCTGTTCTAGATCTCAATTTGTATGGGCGAGCCTTTCTGGGTCATGGCTTGATACCTAAGCAGATTAATTGGCAGTGCAGTACAACAAGAATTGGTTGATGTTGAGGTTCTGAACAAGAATTTCAGGTTGGTCCCTGCGGGATTCATTGATTAGCCTGAACAACCCATGGCCATCAACTAGAAAAGGGATGAATAACTGGTTTTGCAGTGGAGTGAATGGAATGAACTGTTTAAAGGGGATAAAGTCACGCTACAAATGCAAAATGTTCATAAGATATGCTATTCATTTCTATCAAGGCAATAATAAGTGCCAATGTTGGCCTAATGCAAACTCCATGTATGCCCGTCCGTAAGCAGCGGGGTATCAATGATAACTTCCGTTCTGCGCCATGCTAAAACCCAGCTAAATTCCCATTCAACCTTGTAACTTCCTCCCAAATGAAATTAAATCCGCCTCTGATCCTTCCTTATATCGTAAAATTTCAACGGCTCTTTGGAAAATAATTCTTGATGCCGTTCTTTAGAACAGCAACCTTTTTTGAAGCAACACCCTTCTTTGGCTTTGTAACTCTCTGTTTCTTTGCTGGCTTGTCCTCATACTCTTCATTGTCGTCGTCTTCGCGAGCTCTCTTTGCTCTACTGCCAGTCTTCATTCCAACCGATTTGGCCTCCCCGTCCGCATCTTGTGTAGCGCCCTCTTCCTCAACATCCGAAACACCCTTCTTGCCCTTGTTCTTTTTGCCCTCCGCGACTTTGTCATATACCAATGATCTGTCCAGCAGGCTTTCAAGAACACATTCAGTCTCATCCCACTTCTTGGATCCAGCTTTGGTGCCCGCCTTGCATCTGTGGCAATCCTGACCATGCCGAATGAAAAGCTGATGTAGGCCATACTTGAGATGACCAGGAATTTTGGGGTCTAAATGGTTGAAGGTTTTCTCGCGTGCTGTGCCAGGAACGTTGTCAGGAACCCATTTGAGCCACGTGCAGAAGCGTTGAACGTGGGTGTCAACTGCAAAAGAATCCCGATGAAGTGAGAACAATGAGACACAAGATGCAGTCTTGAGCCCAACTCCAGGAAAGTTGAGGAGTACTTTCAAGACAGTTACATCATCCGTGATCTCGTGAAGCCAGTTGAGGGTGAGTGGATCTTCCTTGACGAGGGCGATAACGTCAGTCTTCTGTTTTGGAGAAAGTTCTGACAATGCTGGAAACTCTGGAGAGGTTGCTGTGATTTTGGTTTTGATGCCAGTATCCAGTTCCTTTTGGAGGGCAAACACAAGCTGGATGTTCTTTTCGTAGACCATATCAATGCTTTCTTTGATGTTCTTGGCTTTGCCGTTCTGGATGCCACCAACATTGATAACTTTTGCGAGTTGTTCTTGGTTGACATGGACCCGGATGAATTCAAAATTGATTGTCAACATCGAGTCCTCGGGCATTGGGTATTCTTGGACCAATCTTTGTACCATTGTGTTGGCGCACCCCATGGTGATAGCGGAGCTGATGATTGTTCTGATGACTGCTTCAAAGACCTTTGCCACATCACCGCAGCCTGCGCGCGTCTTTGATGCTGGGGGAAGAACATCCGGTTGAATTGCTTCTCCGTGAACACTGACAAGCAATTGGTGGACAAGGTTGCATTGTTCTGGTTTTGGGCCACTGTGGCTGGGAAATTTGGAAACCCCATATTTGTAGTTCTTGACAGCTTTGATGAGGATGGATTTTGGAATATCGGCTTCAGCTTCGTCTTTGGCTGACGATTCTGAGGTTCTATCAGTGAGTTCGGGTGTGCTGGCCTCAATTGAGGTTGGTGATTGTAGGTGTTCGGCTTCAGGTTTGACGGCCGACTTCCTCTTGGGTCCTTCTCTTGCAATAGGCAACGAGGGCACCCACTTTTTGACTTTGAGTCCTCCTAATCCATGGGGGAGCTGCCAGTTAGATGCAATTGACGAAGGCATCGTGGCGGGTGAGGGTGAGAGGGTACAATAGAGTAGTGGATGGTGATGTTGTAGGATGGTAATAAAGTCAATGACGCTTAGTTCCTTGACCGATTTGAAAACTTTGAAAGGTTTTAGGAGTTTGAGATGTGTGAGGAGAGTTTGGGTAGCGGTTGATGCTGAACCATGAGGTTGTAGGAAGGAAGGAGGGGGAGAAGAGAAAGGAACAGTCAAAGAGTTGAAATAGTTGAGCCCCTTCTGCTCAGGCCAGAATTATTCGGAATCATTCCGTTACCCCGCTCGGTACCTCTTCCTAGTTGTAGGTACAGTTGAGGTCCTTTGAGACTGTGTGTTAATGGTGAGGTGATGGTGGTGAATTGGTGGCGCAAATAGAGTTCGGACCCCTGTCGGCTTCACGTTTGCCACTCTACCTCTTTCCACTCCATTTTGGAAGAAACCCCTTTCTTGTTAACAGAGTCAATTGTATATCGCAATTTTGTAAAAGAAGAACAAAGTATAGAGAGGCTTCACAAGCTTAAATTTAGTGAGTTCTTTTAAGTAGAAAATAAAACAGGGTTGCTCAAAAGTTTACAATTATATATGTAGAAAAGAGAAGAGAGACGAGAGAGAGTATGTTGAAAATTTAAATTCCCTTTTTCCACATCTATGCTGGGAATATATAGGTCTTTTCGAATCTGTTTGTAATGCAATGACTGGAATCCAACGAACTTAACAAAGAACAAAGATGAAGCTGAAACTTGTCCGCAGACCCAAACTATTGAATTTGATGGAAAGATTGTGACAACATCACGTACGTGTTTGCGGAATTCTAGATTCTAGAGACAAACACACAATGCAGGGAGTAGTTTCTTCTCTTCTAAGATTAATTGTAATTGTCCAGGAAAGACTATATACTGTTGTGTAAATAACTTACCTGAGAAAGATTTGTGTGAGAATCGATGAAAATACAGGACTTTATATAATTATCTGTACTCGATAAGAGAAAAAATCCAACAACTCTACCCGTCTTATAATGGACTCAAAGGCTTCTTTCTATACAACTTCCGATGATACCTAAAAACGAGTCCTCGGTTGTCAAAAATACCATGACTCTTAGTGTAGTACTTTACACATTTCCAAGTTCGCTTTGAGTGCACTTCCTGGATCAGAAACATGCATTTCTCCCTTTGCTTTTTTTGTACTTTAGGTAATATATAGCCCGTATACCTTGCCTTACTAAGTTCAGTTCTTAAGCAGCAGGTCGTGGTAGCTTATGTAAGGTAATCCTAACTGGAATTAATGTTTGTTTTGTACAGCAGGTTACAGGTTATGAGAAGCTTGCAAAAGGCGAGAAGAGTCAAGGAATTTACCGTTGTAAAAGTACTCCACTTTGTCTATCGCATTAACTCCCCTTGGATTTTGTTCTCTCAAACTACGAAGGGACGTGAGGCATGCGAGTTGTTTATGAGGGATTTTGAGACGTTGTAGGAATAGAATATAGAACTGATCATCTGAATAAAAGAACTAGGATTTCGCCTTTGCAAGTAAAGATAATACCTGATACAGTAGAAGAGTCCGACTTAACTGAAGGAAGTGTCTGTGAACTCGAAAGGAAAGGAAAGGAATACTTAATTTAGCATCAACCATATAGCTGTTCCTGGCCCAAGTTTACTCGCTTTTGAGTAAATGTTCTTTCAGGACCACTGATGGATGGAATAATTATGAAATTTGAATACCAATTTTATGAAGTTTCAGTGCAGTATCATTAAAGACTCGAGAAGACGGGATCATGCCTCAATGAACTCCCAACACAAAAATTTCGAAATCTTCATGAAGTCCTTGTTATTTTTCTAAAAAGTGTCTGTTTACCTTAACTCTGTTTCTCTAGCTTGATTATTCGATTTTATTGAAACAAGTTAATTAACCGAGCCTTATAGGTCGTAATTAGGTAACTACATGCTAATCTATAAAGAGAAGTTCTTTTTAGTTTATATTATATGGAGTAACGGGATGTTTAGTTTTGGCGCTAGTTCAACACATTCCGGGTTGCCGAGGTCGGCTCCGTTCATGCCGACAACGCCCCGCCGAGGTCGGAGCTACAACCTCAGGTGGAATCAAAGTATTTCAATAGAATCAATTCCGGCACATGGCTTCAAGACATTTTCTTTAAATGATATCTTTAATGGGCATTTAAGACACGAACGAGGTGACCGCGTAGCTCGCATATCACAACCCCCTTTCCAGGTTGAGTCAGGATGCAGCAAACAATATTTCCTCTGGCCACGAAGCTCCGGTTACACTACATGGCTTCCCTAAGCCAGTTGAGCAGTTGAGCAGTCTCGACCACTGGCTCGGAGAAGCAGACAGCCGCCCATCGGGTACTGAGCCTCGCCACTACCTTATTTATGACAGCTCATTTCGCGCGTCCGGTACTGGAAGAAATCCAAGAGTTGTTGGTGACGAAGAGCTGGAAAGAGAGATGGAAAAAACTAAGCTTTTGTAGGTCAGAAACTATTATTTTACACCGTTTTATGCTTTCTGACAATGCTCAAAAGTAAACACAATTTAATATGCTATTTCACCAATGTGAAGGGATCAGGGGAGCAAAGAAAGCTCTCCCTATCAATGGGCTTCTTTCTCAACTTCCTTTGACTTCAACGGAGAAATTTCTTCAAATACCTTACTTGTGAAATTGTAAGTAGTCTGTTCCTTGTCATAGAGGGGTAGTGGTTGGAGCCTAATTAGTTGTCCAATTCTGTTCAAAAGCTGGATTATCCGTTTGCAACGCCTTTACAAGAAATTCCGATCTCTTCTTGATTGGCATCCATGTCTTCCTTCTTCATTTAAAGATTGAATTGTCTCTAATCTAATGTCTCTATTTGCAACAGCTCCCTCTCTTGAAGGCTTCAATTTCAACGCTAGCCAAATAGCCCCACTCCATAGGCTCACTTACTTCTAGCAGTATATATTCCATGTCACTTCTGCCACCACTTCTGCCACCACTTGAACACCCATCACATCGACCTCCTCCCCTACTTGTTCGGTTGTCCAAGCGAGATTGAAGTGAGTCATAGTTCACCTTTGTCGATCTGCACTCACATCAATTCTCACTTTGGTCCTCAATCTCCACAACACACATACATTGGTCTCGCTCCGCCAATATTTCTCCACTGCATTGAGTGGCTTTGAATGGTTTTAATATAAGGCATGCCTATCCCTCTGAGCACCACAGGTACCGCTTGAGACTGACACTCAACTTCTTAGGAAACCTTGCTCTCCACCAAGAACTGCGAACTTGAGGCATCTAGAGCCGTAACATAGTCCTGTCAGCTTCAAGTAAGTTCACATTCCACTTCGCACTATTGCGGGGCTCAATCCATTTCTCGATCTATCGACATTCGGCACCCTCTTACCGAGGTCGAGCTTTCCCTCACTTCAACCCTCAACCCCGAGCATTGTCAGAAGCATCCATCATCGACCCCGCCCTCTTCACATATAAACTCCATGCTTTCGATCTATGAGCTCTGATCAGTGCTAGATTTAATCATGGCTGATCGCAGCTCTATCTGGATTTATGACGACGACGACGATGAAGAACAACGATCTCAAGTTGAAGATGAAGACGATCTCAAGATTATCGAAATCCAGGATTTGATTGATGACGAGGAAGATGTGCCCGTTCAAGACCCAGCAAACAATCCGCGAGCACCACGTCGCAGCAGACCCGGTAATTTTGAGACCCGAACCCCGGAAGTCGTACTCCCTTTTGTTGCGATCCCAGCCAAGATAATACAGGGACGCAATTTGACCAAAAACAAGACTGTGGAGCTCTATTCTGGTGATTTCCTGAGAATCACAAAAGTTCTGCAGAACCAGGATACCTCGGAGATTTTTCTGCGTGGACATTTACTGCGCAGAAACTCGAAGATGGGAGGGTTGCTGCCGAAAAAGATCAATGAAGTGTGCTTCATCAAAGAAGTGGATATCGACCATCCTGAGATCGAGAGATTGACGGAGGTGCCATTGGTTCAATTCAAGAAGATCCGGAAATTGATTTTGACAAATCGGTTTTTTGATGATAGTAACGTCGAGTTGAGATGTTGGGACAAGAACGATTTCATCGTCAGAGAGAAGAAAGGGAAAGAGTTAAGCCACGAGGAAGTGAAGACGGAAACCGAAAAGAACATGAAGGAGGAGGCACCATTAGTAGCAAGATGGTGCTTCACGGAACACATTTCAGCAACGGAAACCAAGTATCCGTGGAGGAACAATTCCTTGGAGACTCTCCGCAGCGATATTTCCGATCCTTCCCTTCGCATTCACGACGCCGTTTTATTCAACGATTGGAGAGAAGGGGGTATTAGGGAAGACGTCGATGAGAAAGTGGTTGAGATCTCGCCAAACAAGCGAAAGCGAAGCGTTTCGTTCACACAAGACCCACCTTCCAAAAAGCATAGGCCCGAGAGAATGAACAGTTTGGGGAGCACTCTTGGCTCATTCTCATTCAAGACCATTCGATCTTCCAATGGAGGCCTTTTTGGAACCAATAAGCGTGGCCCTGTTCTTCCTGGCGAATTTCGAGATAGAAGTTCCGCTCCATCTCCTGAACCTCAGCCCCAGGAACCACCAGAGAAGAGAACCAACAGAGCTTTGGGACAACCATTGACCTACGGCGATGCATTTTGCGGATCCGGAGGAACGACTCGTGGGGCTTTTCAAGCCGGTATGGTCATCAAATGGGGCTGCGACTTTGACGAGCTGCCATGTGCCAGTTGGCGGGAAAACTTCCCGGGGGCCATATGCCATCAAATGTCAGTATTCGACATGATCGAGGAATCCCAGCGTTCTGAAGCAGGAAAACAGTCAGCTGGGGTCGATATTCTACACCTTTCGTGTCCATGTCAGTACTACGCACGCTGCAAAGTTCGACCAGGCCCCAACGACGAGTCAAACGTTGCGAGTTTGTTTGTTATTGAGGAGATGGTTAAGTTAGCGAAGCCTAGAGTTGTGACGCTTGAACAAACCGATGGCATCTTGATGAGCAAACATTTGCAATATTTTGCTAAAGTCGTGAATATGCTGGTTTCTTTGAATTTCTCGGTTCGGTGGAAGCGAGTGAAATTGCAAGAATGGGTGAGTGTTCAAGAGACACTTATGATTTAACGCTAACATATTTGCAGGGTATTCCCGCCAACAGAAATCGCCTTGTCGTTATTGCTTCCTGGTGTGTACCCACCTGCTCCAAATATTTTCTCACCCACTCACTAACCCCCCACAGTCCCGGTGAAATTCTCCCTCAATTCCCAAAAGCCACTCACGGTCCCTCCTCTAACGCCAGAACCGGTATCAAGGCCTTCGTAACCGCCAACCAAGCACTCGCAACCATCCCCCGCAATCCGCGACAAGCCCTTGCTCTCGATCATAATGTCAACTTGGGTCGTTACTCACCCGGCAAGCAAAAGACTCCCTGGGATGGGAATGCGATTCTCAAGAATACGATCACTTGCGATGGAGGACCCAGCGGTTACCATCCCGACGGCACGCGACGATTTACAGTTCGGGAACTCGCAACTCTTCAAGGATATCCGCTCAACCATAAGTTCGTAGGAACCCAAACCGCTAAGTTTAAACAAATTGGGAATTCGGTTCCCCCGGTTGCTGCGAAAGTATTATATGACAGCATCCGGGAGGAGTTGGATAAAGAAGATGGAGTTACCGCGCGTCTGATCATTGTCGATGATGATGATGAGGAGGAGGTTTTCAATGCTGCTCAGGTACCAGCTGCTCCTCAATTTCGAATCCCGAACTACAATCAGAAGAAAGAGGTCATTGTTCTGGATAAGGAGGATTATGTTGTCGTTCCACCACCGCGAGTTGCCCAGTTTCCTGTTCGAGCCCCATTTTCTCGTCGCCATGAGAGACCGATTGCTAGCCACCGCAAGAAGATTTCGTTGGTCGTTATAGATGATGATGAGATTGAGAATAGCATTGTCAATGTTCGGAAGCGGATTGAGCTCATTGACATCAGCAGTGATGACGAGAATGATGTCTTTTATGACTGATTCACAACAGTTGGCGGGCGGGATTGATATCAAAAAAAAGGGTTTTGTACAAGTGCGTTTACGGAAGGGGTTCGGGGGCGGTTCTTGCTTCCCAGTTCAAGTTTGAGTTTGTCATCGGACTTGAAGTGGAGCATGGATGGAGGTTTGTACAAGTGTTTTACAAAAGGGGTACACTGGAGTTTTTGCTCTTCATGTTCATGTCTGTGAACAATGGATGGAGCTTGATACAGTGTGTGAATAAATTGGGCGGAGAGATGATGATTGATTCCGATCACCACCAAACACATGTCGCTACACTCAGTCACGATACAAAAGACGGAAATGGAATATGGGAGAAGGACTGTGTGTTTTCTGATAAAAAATTATTGAAATGAAATCGAGATTGTTTTAACAGCGTCTCTTTTCAAGTGTCTCGTGATACTATTCTGTACAATAAATAATCTCTTAACCGGGAGATAATTTGTCAAAGTGAGGATAATCCATTGTTTAGGGGCCGAAGATAATTTTGGAGGTAAACCAATGAGTATGAGTGATCTATAGATAAGGCACCAGTAACCCAACGAGTAAGCCAATGAGTAGCCACAAGTAAAAACAATGAGCAGGCTAGCCACTCTATGTCGGGGATAATATCTCAGAAAATTAAACCTGCGAGGTTTTACGGACACAAGAAAGAGGCTGGCAGAGTTGAGGCGAGTCAAATTGTCTTGGTTCCCCGATATATTCTCAGTCGCTCCTTCCCTCTAATCACGACCTTGCCTTGACATTTCCTATCATGCACCCAGGTAGGTAGATTGAGAGTTGGAAGAGGCAGTCACGGATGGCAATCCAATACTTTCACAGCTCCTTCCTCTCTCCTATACTTTCATCGCTGTCGAAATGTGTCGCGATGGAAGACCCACGGCCAGGTTACATGCAGAGAGTTCAGACACAAAATTGATCTTATCTCAAACTCACCCCACTTCTCAGACCTCAGAATTTGGAAGTGTTTTTTTAATATTAGTATCTTACACCCTACCCATCTCGTTCTCAGATCATGTGCTTCTACTGCAATCTCAAGACTACCACCAACCAAACCCAACCTTCGCCAAGGTCCAAACGCCAGCAAAATGCGCTTTCCATTTTTCCCCCCACCCCAAAATTCAATCTGCCTCTCTGCCTCACATGGAAGTAGTGAGACCCCACATGAAAACCAGTTGTACAGGGTATGAATACAAGAATAGGAATTGGGTTCTTCGGCTCTTTTGCGATCGTGCGACGGTTTGCATGGTGCCTCGTTCGTCGCTTGTGTTTTCGGGGAGAAGGACGTATTTTAGAGAACGTAGCTAGAGAAGCAAAATTAATTTCGGTATTACGAGTTGAGGGGCAGGGGAAAATTACCAAGAAAAGGGCATTTGCTAGGAAGCAGTAGCCAAATATTGACCACCCGATCCATCCTCCTGTTCCTTTCCCGCCATTCACGATCTCACTCACGACCAAAGTGACAATAACCCCCACAAACTTATAACCCGAGTAGGCTACCAAGTCCAGGAGTTGAGATTCGTTCGAGATGGAGAGTAAATAACATCCCAGCTTCAGACCCAGGATCTCAATGAGCACTATGAAGAATGCCCATGTGGCGGTGTATCCTAATAACTCGGGTTGGAAAGCTCCTCGAAGGCCGGCTAGAAGTGTGGAGAGGAGGATATATGTGACCAGAGCCATGACGGGAATATACATGTCCGGACTATTCAGATCGTCTCGTGGGGGAAGAAACCATCCTTCTTGACCATTTGGACCGATCGACTGTTTGCGAGACCATGGCTTGTGACGCCAGGGGAAGAGGACGAGGAATAGTTTGTTGACTACGTAGGAGTTGGAGACGTTGAAGTAATGTTTCAGCGCCGAGACATTAACGTATTGTTTAAACTGAAAGTGACCTTAGTACATGTATATCCGAAATTGGGGAAGTCCGGCATACGTTTTGCTCCATGTACTCAGTACCATGCTTCAAGGCTGTCTGTCCGACCTGGAAACCCATCTGCGCCGTGGGATCGTTGATGAATCCGCCATATGCGCCAAAGGCATTGTTTCCTCCTGGCCCTCCCTGACCTCCTTGTGCTTGGTAGGGATTTCCATATGATTGTTGCTGGTGTTGGGGAGCGGGAGGAGGAGGGGAGCGTAACTGGGGTACTGTCGAGACATGCTGAGGAACTGGGTGATGTAGCGGTGGAGATGTTGGAGGCGGCGGTTGGCCGTAGTGCTGTCGCTGCATTTTGGTGGTGGGAGATGTTGGAGAAGGTCTGAATGAAATTGTATAGAAGGATTTGACCTTGGTGTAAATGAGTGGAAGTGGTGTTGAGGGGGGGACAATTCTTACTGCCTGTCGCGAGTGCTGTACTAGTATTTTTGAACACCTTCACTGAAGTTGCGGCTGATGACAGATGCCGCTAAAATCGGAACCCAAACGACCCAAGGCCAAGTCTGTGCAGCGCCGCCTTCAGGGTTCTTTATCGCGCTTCCACAGCACTAGCTCTCAGCCTTTTGCGACCGACTTTGGAGTGACACTGTTGCACTTGCACCACCTCTCGCTCTTCCATCTTTTTCAACAAATATCACAACATTGCCGCCGCCACGGAATTCACAGCATGTTGGACACTTTTGAGATCCTCACCACGTCCGGTGTGGTGTTATGGTCCAAGACGTACTCGTCCATCAGCCCCGCCATAATTAACAGCCTCATCACCAATGTCTTTATCGAGGAGAAAACCCTCCCAGGAGCTGGCATCGCCGACGATGTATCTGCCGCCAATAATCCACCCTACAAATACGAACAGCATACCGTGAAATGGACAACTGTCAAGGGATTGGGCATAATTTTTGTGGTCCGTTTTCCCCGAGTCTTGCGGCTTCGCAGATCAATTCTAGTAGTCGAGTCTCCTTTGCTAACTCACTCAATTGCAGGCTGTCTATCGCTCTCTTCTACATCTCTCATGGATCGACAAACTCGTTGATAATATTAAGACTCTCTTCGTGGATTTATATGGGGACCAACTAAAGAAACCGCACACAACCGTGGTGGAATGCCATTTCGATGATTATTTCGATCAGCAAGTTCGGGAATTGGAGAAAACGGCTCTCAATCAGGATACAAGGACAGCAGAATCCTCGGCATTTCTCGAAGAAGCGCCTGTGTCAATTTCTGGAAATCTAGGAGATGAACCACCTCCTTACCCAGGACTTCTTGCAAGAGGACAGTCCAAGAACAATTTTACCTCGAACGATTCAACCCCAGTCACAACCGATACTTCGCGACCAAGTACACCAGCAAGTCATCTGCTTACGGGCAAGGTGGGACCGGGAGGAAAGAGTTCAAGGAGAGCGCGCAAAGCTGCGAATGCGCCCATTTATCAATCTTCGGGTGATGAAGCATACTCAAAGAAGGGTCGAAAGGGGGTTAAACCAACACCGGTAAAGAAGGGTCGGAAATGGGATGCCGATGGTTTGGCGGATGAGGATAGTGATACACCTCTCGATTACTCCGCGCCTGCGAATGGCGCCACATCTGGGGAGGACGAGGGAAGCAGTCGACCCGGCGCAGTGGAGGCAGTGGATCAAGCTACATGGGGATCAAAGACCGGAAAGGGACAATTTGTGCTGAAGGACTTGGACGATCAAGTCCATTCGATATTAAAATCCGCAGACGTAAAGAAGGAAGAATCTGCAGCAGCCTCCACGGGGTTGGTTGGCTCTGGTATTAGTGCAATCGGAGGACTTTTTAGAAATGTGGTAGGAGGCAAGACTTTGACAAAAGAGGACCTGGAAAAGGCTATGAAAGGAATGGAGGAGCATCTTTTGAAGAAGAATGTTGCACGAGAGGCAGCGATTCGATTATGCGAAGGTGTTGAGAGAGAATTGATTGGAGTGAAGACAGCTAGTTTTGAGAGTATGTTCTTTAAATCCAACTTTGGAACCAAGCACTAACATCACTACAGGTGTACAGGCAAAGATTCAGACAGCAATGGAATCTTCATTGCGCAAGATATTAACACCCACATCCTCACTAGATCTTCTACGTGAAATCGATGCAGTTACTTCGCCATCTTCATTATCGCTGCAAAAGCGAAGGCCATATGTTATTTCCATCGTGGGAGTCAATGGTGTCGGAAAATCGACAAATCTCTCAAAAATATGTTTCTTCCTCCTTCAAAACAAGTACAAGGTGCTAGTGGTAGCTTGCGACACATTCAGATCCGGTGCCGTCGAGCAATTGGCCGTCCATGTCCGAAATTTGAAGGAACTTACCGCTCGAGAAGGTGGTAAAGTCGAACTCTACCAAAAGGGCTATGGAAAAGATGCCGCAAACGTCGCCAAAGACTCCGTCGCCTTCGCAGCCTCAGAAGGCTTCGACGTCGTCCTCATCGATACTGCCGGTCGTCGCCACAACGACCAACGTCTCATGTCCTCCCTCGAGAAGTTCGCTAAGTTCGCGAACCCAGATAAGATCCTCATGGTTGGAGAGGCTCTTGTAGGAACGGATTCCGTTGCACAAGCGAGGAATTTCAACTCTTCGTTCGGGGCTTGGCGGTCCCTGGATGGGTTTATCATCTCGAAGTGTGATACGGTGGGGGATATGGTGGGGACGCTGGTTAGTATGGTGCACGCTACGAATGTGCCAGTCTTGTTTGTGGGGGTGGGTCAGCATTATAGTGATTTGAGGAATCTGAGTGTCAAGTGGGCGGTGGAGAAGTTGTTGAGTAGTAATTAATTTTTGAGAATAATAGGCCTTCGTGCTGATTTTCTCCAATGATCTTCTTGTTTTACCTCTTGCTTTGGTCTTTTCCTTTGGTTCTTGCTATTTTACGTTTGTTTTGCTGTTGGGCATTGCTGTTGGGTACTTATTCTCTTTTTCAAGAGGGGACTTCGAGTACGTTCACTTTGATATCTTAATTCTTTAACCTGAGTTGACTAAATTAATTGGGACAATTTTAGAGAAGCAAGTGCCTTGAACTAGCGCGCTCTCAGACCTCTTGTAACTTTACTCTCATATTTTTATTTTCTCACTCCTTTGGAATAATGTAATTCAACATTAGTAATTACACCCCAGCCATTTTGGATTGGTAACAGTCACCAGTTCCTTGCAATTATCTTCCAGGCCATCAAAATCAAAGCCATCTGATGATGCTGTTAGTCTGTCTCATCAGAGGGATTCTCGAACTCATTATTAAAAAATTTATCTTATGGTTGTCTGGAGATGTGCCAATTTGAACTGGGACTCTATGAAAAAATGGATTAAGAAGTGAGATTTTTAGTTTTTGGATTGATGGTACTGTATGCTGAGGTACTATAACGTGGGTGAATAGTTAAGAGAGAGTGGGAGGGGAAGGGAGGGAGATCTTTGAGGAGGGGTTGTCGCTTATTCTATTAGGTGACAAGATTGAGAAATTTAACATTCCTATAAGAAAAGAGTCAGTGAGTTGTTGACTTTGTTCACAACTACCTAGTTCTTCCAGCATTTTGGAATGTCTCTCGGACTTTCCCGATGATTTTCTTGGGATCTCTTAAAGATAGAGATGGAGAACCGGGTTTTGTGGTGGCCGAAAGTGGGATAACTTCCCCTCTCTCATTCTTATCTTTCTCTCCAAGACGGTGGTTCTGTCTCCATCGTCGGCGTAGTTCCTAAGTTCTATACCCCATTTACCTAGGTAATGTAGAATCAATACCCCCACTCTATTAGCTCACGAATTTCTATTGGTCAATTCGGAATTTTTCCTGTCTCGAAAATTGAGGAATAAGGTGAGCTTCCCCGATACTGCCTAGATGCTTTTATAGCTTTTAAGTGTCAGCAAGTGAGTTTTTTTATTCAATGATAACCCTTATCTTCACCGCTTGTGAGCGGGGGATATGTCTATCTAGTCAGTTACCCGGTTTTCGGGATTTGAGAGGAAGTATATAATTGTGCTGGTATCTATCTCATTGGATGTTTCCATTCTTTCCTTTTCAACTTTTACTCCCCCTCCCTCCCTAAACTTCATTCCCACCAAAATCCCCTCAACTCGCTAAAATGATTACCCCAATCCTCAACCTCCTTTCCCTCTCCTCTTTGGTTCTAGCAGTACCAGTACGTTTCACCCAAACAACCTCTCTCCTCCTCTCCTCTTCAATTACAAACCAAAAAACACCAGAAATCATTTAATTAACAAAACCACAGTTCTCCCACAAACTCCACAAATCAACAGCACTAATATTAATCGACATCCAAAACGACTTCATAACCGGCTCCCTCGGCAGCCCCCGCGCTCCCCCCATCTTACCACAAGTATATAAATTACTAGACACCCACGAATGGCCTCTCATCGTTGCATCCCAGGATTGGCATCCCATCGGACACGTCTCTTTTGCTTCTTCGAATCAGGGTGTTGAGGCTGGTTCTAGGTTTGTTCTTTTTCTACTTCGCCGAATATCGCAAAAGTCAAGAGAACAGAACATGGCAATTCCGTACTAACTTTTATACAGTGTCGAGATTCCATTTATAGATAATCCGGGGTTCACAGAGGAACAGGGTGTTTATGCGAATCATTGCGTGCCTGAGACTTGGGGCGCGGAGTTGGAGGATGGGGTGAAGGGGAGGTTGCATGGGTTGGAGGGGTATAGGACTTCTGTGCAGTATATTAAGAAAGCGCAGAATCATAGTGTGGATAGTTATTCGGCTTTTGGGGATGTGAGTTCTTTCTCTTCTTTTTACTTTGGTTGTTTGAGAGGTTTAAAGATGGGAAGATGAGAAGGAGAAATGGAAAGATGAGAAGCATAGGGAGAGTGGACTGGAGATTGAAAAGGGATTTGTTGAATTGGAGATGCTAATGACTGAACATAGAACCAATACAGGAGATTTACAACCCTGGACAAGGAGTTACGTCTCCACAGCATCGAGAAATTGATTGTCACGGGGTATTTTCTTCCCCTTCCATTGCCAGTTCTTCTCTACTGCCATGTTTCCAAGCTAATATCTCAAAGTCTCATAACTTCAGCCTGTGTCAGAGGAACAGCAATAGACGGAACAAAACTCGGTTACAATGTCACTATCATCTCAGACGCCACAGATTCCATCTCCCAAGAATCAAAAGATACTGCGCTTGCGGAATTGGTTGGTGTTTGGGGGGTGTATGTCATGACTTTGAAGGAGTGGGAGGAGGAGAATCCCACACCTTTGGGACCTAGTGGGTGGTAGTTACAAATAATTTCTCGTTTCAATTTAAAAATTTAACAATATCAAATATCTGCCGAGGAGGAATGGGAGCTCCTCGCTTAGGCATGGACTGAGTTGGTCGAAACACACCCGTTGTATTGAGTTATAACTCATGATACAGATCAGCCCGTCCTTCTCCAGACCAATATATAGAACGGGAATAGTGGTATAATATAAGGACACCAGTGGCTTGTGCTCCTAGACCAAGGACATAGCTCGCTAAAGCCTAAAGGAAAGGCATCTCACATACTGTCACCCGCTGTTTTATGCCGAGTGAAGTCGATCTCGAGAGCTGCACTTAACAAGGGAGAAGACCCCAATAGTGAGGATGAGGCGTATATGCACTCGATGTGTGCATAGCCAAGTGTAGAGGTTTCTCGAGAAAAAGGCTGGACAGCGACGATAACCCTTTCGAAGAGTCGTCTTTATGTCCTGATAGCCGAGAATTTTTGTGAACGAGGTGATTATTCATGATTATCATGGCCGGAAAAACGAGCCAGTCCTCATAAACAAACAATCAGAAGTCTATATCATATTATTGTTGTCTGTATCAAGGAATTCCACAACTTCTTAAACCCACCAATCCCCTTCGTCATGTGAGTGAAACTAGGCAACCCCCCCAAAATAAAGAACTATTACTCTCAACACAAGAACCCCAAGAAATTTCAACAAACTGCAACCTGTTCATAAACAAACAAAAACAATGGACCCTACCCTCTACCTCACAAAACCACCTCCTTTGAA
Source organism: Hymenoscyphus scutula (assembly GCA_001399465.1). Classification (NCBI taxonomy): domain Eukaryota; kingdom Fungi; phylum Ascomycota; class Leotiomycetes; order Helotiales; family Helotiaceae; genus Hymenoscyphus; species Hymenoscyphus scutula. The sequence goes on along the minus strand of LKTO01000266.1, from coordinate 10,539 downwards.
TCCCGCATGGCTGGCCCACGAGGAAGTTGCCGGTCTCCTCAAGCCAAAGCCAACAATAACAGACCCTCTCAAACGACAAGGAAACTACAGCAACGCCTGCAAAACACTAAACACCACCCTCCTCAGCGATCGAGATAAAAATTTAAACCACGGTTTCTCAATAACAGATACCACCATACCCCACGGAGTCAAACATGAAATCCCCATTCGGAAATATACGCCACCTACACCCACCACCACAATGACAGCCCAAAAACCTGGCAACCCACAAGAACCCGCCGTAAAACTCAAAACGGATGAAGTAAAAAGACCCCTCGTGATATACTACCACGGTGGCGGTCTCCAAGTCGGGGATCTCGATAGCGAAGACTTGTCGTGTCGACGGATATGTCTTCAACTTTGCCTCTCGGTTATATCCATCGATTATCGTCTCATGCCAGAATTCACAGCGGATGACGCTCTGTCTGATGCCTGGCATGCGTTTAATCACATCGTCACAATGCCCGAGTACAACGAGATAATTTTAATGGGAAGTTCATCAGGTGGTCAACTTGCGGCTCAGGTATCTCAAATCGCAGCGTCGAAAGGAGAAGGGGGTAGAATCAAAGGCGTACTTCTTAGAGGTCCAGTAGCATGCGACGCAACAAACAACGGCATTTCCCTCCCTGAACCATACAAGGAACTTCACCGCTCCATGAATCCTGAGTTCTATACCTCGTTATTATCCAGTGCTGCTCTCAACTCAGAGAACCGTACGAAGGAGAAGCTGCCCTTGGAGGTGGAAAATTTAGAGGGGATGCCCAAGCATTGGGTTCAGGTCTGTACAAACGATATATACTATTCGGATGGGGTATGCTATGCTGAGGCTTTGAAGAGGCAAGGTGTGGATGTGGAGTTGGATGTTATTGTAGGATACCCTCATACTTTTTGGTTGAAGGCGCCTCTTTTGGATAGAGCAGTCCAGGCGGAAGCAGATATGATAGAAGGGCTGAGATGGCTGTTAGAGTAAGAGAGCCAACTTTATAAAATAGGACCCGGTACCACATCGCAGTCTCCACTGCAAATCCAAGTCCACACTTGTGATACCTGCGTACAACTCCCATGAACCGAACCGCAATTCCCAAGTATACGTATAGTTTTTGAGTGCATTGGATATAGAAAGAGTAATCGAGCAGCACGAATTGTACAGCCATTAGAGATATCTTCTTCCATTCGACTTCTACCCACCCGCTATTTACACTCGTACAGGTGACATAAGGAAAACGCAAACCCGGTCGTCTACAAGATGGAAAGGTTTCCGAATTTCTCCTGTAAATTTTATTAGAAATCTGCCACAGAACCTGTATCGTGGAGCAAATGGGGTTACGTACTTGGTAACCTGGTACCATCCATCTTCCCTTGGAGACCAACTGTTCAGTCTTCTCGTCAATTTGTGGTTGAGCAGCAGCAACTTCGTCCTGCATAAATCAATTAGCCCTCTATCCATCGCACCCCCTCCCCAACCAAAGTTACGCACCACAGTGAGCTCATCAAATGGTCTCGCGGTCTCAATGTTCTTCAAGGTTTTCTCGAGATCCTTCAATTCCAAATCAACACGTCCTTTGGTCTCCTCGGCATTCTTCAAAGCCTGTGCCTCGAAGGTCTCAATCGCCTTGATCTGTCTGTTCACATCATATGTCGCTGGTTTGAAGGTGCTGAAGTGCTTCTCGATCTCATCAATGACAGCTTGGTTCTTCAGGGTTCCTCGGTAATGCGCGAAGTCGACCTTCGATGGGAGTTCTGAGAGTTGCTGGACGCGGCGTCTGGCATCGTCGTTGCGCTTTTTGAAGGCTTGGAGGGAGGCGGCGGTTTGACCTTTGAGGCCGAGGGAGGTGGTGACTTTAGCCCAGTCGAGCTTGAGAGCTGCGCTTCTCTGTGAGGGAACTTGGGTTAGCTGTGAACTGGAGGAGAAGATTGATTAAGGATCGGGGGGAATCGGCACGGAGGGTCGATTCCGTCGAGCGAGTGACACCCAACTCTGCCTCGATCCATCGAATAGATATATACCAAAGAATTGAACTTACTCCGGCTGCCATTGTGAATGTATTGGTGGGATTGAAGGGGAGTGGAGAGTTGTGATGGTAAACTCTGGTTGTCAAAACCTGGAGCTTCGGAAGCCGCTAACATTGGGTCACGTGTATCCAGCCTTCCGTTTTGAGCCGGTCAAAATTGCTCCGGTATTTTGATAGACAACGATGCTTTGATACAGAATTTTATGTTCCAAGACTGGGGAGGGGAATTTGAAATTACATCGATTTTTTGTATGGGACTTGATAAAGTGAGAAAAGTGAAGGTTGCGAAGTTGTTAAGATTCATTTAAAACGTTCTAGCACTACTGCAGTTATTCACGGACTAGACTCAACATCAACACAGCAAAGGATACTGATTGGGAAATGAACAGTTTTTACACTGTCAGAATTTCATTTTCAGTGTACAATTTGCTTTTTAACAGAGCAATTAATATGCACCTGTGTTTCCAAATTGCCTTCCCGTCCCAACGTGCCCATATAGGTACAAGTGTGATAAGGTACGGTCTCTATATGCTCAATGCCATAATAGAGTTGACTATATCATTGTCATTTTCCTTCAGAGCCTTGACAGCCTTCTTCCTCGATACGCTTGCTTGTGTCATGACCAACTCGATGTCCTTGTCCTCAAGTCCTGTGGCATCCTCCTCCTCCCCATCATCTTCTTCCTCCTCCTTCTTATCATCGTCGCCGGTGTCGATGGCCTTGCCTTTTCCGTGGTCGTGGCTGTGGTCATGTCCAGAGTGATCATGTCCGGCGTGGTCGTGGGTCTCTTGAGCGGCAAGTTGTTGAGCAGCGGAAGCTTGAGCTTGGGAGTTCAAGTCCTCAATCTTGGCCTCACCGAAAACGCTACCCATGAATGTCAGTCTCAGCTCTTACGATGCTGTAGGATGTGTATGCTCACATGTAGGTGTTGCTGGTTGGGGACTTGTAAACCTCAGGCTGGTTGATGACGAAAAGAATCTACGTTGCTAGAATTAGCATCTTGGTTTCCAACATTGAACCACCCTTGATAAAACAATACAGGCAAAGCGGTGGGGCCTTTCCATGCCTCCCGAGCTGTCATTTGAAGATGCGCCATGCTGCCAGAGTTGCTGTTGGAGAACACTCACGTTCTTTGGTCGTCTCAAAGTGACTCTGGTGATACCAGGAACACGGACAAGGCCGAGCTTGCCAATTGACTTGCGTGCCTTCTTCTCGTTGCGAGAGTGTACAATAGCTCCTCCTGCTGGAAGTTCGGCCTCGCCAGTCTCAACCTCGGAGTCGGAGCTCTCAGATGCCTCGTCCTCTGCGGTGACGTTCTTGGTTGGCTCATCGTCTGGAAGCTCTTCGATGCGTGGGTTCGACATGTTGGGTGGTATGTCTAGGGTAGCAGGTGTTAGCAGATAATTTGCGGTGACCTCGAATTTAGCAATATTTCTCGTGCGCGCGAGAGCTGAAGACCCGAGGTAAAGACCAGAATGGGATATTCCAGAAGATGGCGCGAAGGTGGAATTGAGTGGACGGGTAACTGACCAGGGAGGATGATTGTGAGAGAGGGTGTGGTTTAAGATGTGTTGAGAGATGTTGACGGTGTGGAGGTGCAATTTTCAAAGGCTGCCCACCTGCAGGTTACTGTGGTTCGCTAAATATTTCCGCAGGACCAAAACGCCATTGCGATCGCAGTAATTCACCTTTATTGAAAAGGACGGTAATAATACTTTAGTAATAATCATAGGAACTTAGAAAGATTCAGAATATCAGAAAGAGTTTTTAAAGTTCACTTTCAGTCATTGTCAAGTAAAATAAAATAGGGTGAAATATTACTAAGGGCTGCTTGGGTAGACAATCCATCTCGAGTCCACATAGAGCGTTTCGGAACATATAGGGATCTACTATTGCGCCTCAAGTAGCATTACCAAAATTGAAGATTTCAAGCACGTAAAGTCATTCATGGTCATGGGCATCTTATTAAAGTCATAGCACATAAAATTTGCATTTACAAGCTCCGTAGGAAAAGTCCCATACTTGACGTATCATAGCATTTCAATTCCGAAAAGCACTTCAATATTCTTTTGAAGTCCATATGCTCATTACGCCTGTCAAAATTGACGTAGGATACAAAGCTCCCTGGGAAGCAAAGGAATCCAGTAACCCAATGCAATCGTGCCCCTCAGTCCCCAAATCCGTTTTATCCATCTACGCAGAAGCCTTAACCTTTGCCAATGACTTTCGGACCTCGAAACGTGCTTGCTTCTTCAATCGCATGACCTTGAATCGCTCGAAATCGGTCAATGCTCGTCTTCGCTCCTTCTGGACACGCTTCTTGGCCCACGCGCTCTCCTGCCATTTTGCCTCGATATCAGCCTTCTTCCATGCAGCAGCAACAACTCCGGTTCGGGAAGCTCGGGGGAGGTTCTCGAGGACGAGTGGTGTGAGGATGAGTTGTGCGAGAGCGATCGATTGGCGGGGAACTGCGATCTTGGTGTTTGTTGCTGGTCCATCAATCAAGGCCTGTATAAAGTCAATACTCGCTTTCCTGGAGTCGTTGGAATTCATGGATTTCCACATACACGCTTGTGGTCGATGATCTCAACGATTGTTGCAAGTTTTCCATCGGAAGGACCGCCGTGGATGAGGCAGATGCGACCGACCTCCACCAGTCTCCAAGTCGATGTCTTGATTTCTGCGTCACCCATTTTGTATGATTCTGAGGCAAAAGAATTAGCAATCACTCCATTTCTATAATCTCGGGTACGGCGGTATTTAAACGTACTGGTTGGCGGTGAGGTTGTTGTCGTTGGGAAATTTTGGAGTTGTTTTCTCAAATTTGGATCGCATATGTGCAGGTGTGCGGGCTCGCTAGGAGATCACGTGGGAAAGGCCCAATGGACATTAAAAGCGGCAATAAATATCAGATTTGTACCTGTACTTTTCACTTCGTTGTCCTAGCAATTTAGAACAGTTTGAAAGGTATGTTTGAAAGATCTAGAATAATATTTCAAGTTGATTTAAATGATCTAGGATGTTGACTTTGAATTCCCTGGAACAACAGCAATTTATTTAGGTACGATTTAATGCCACCACGAGCTACCGCCCTTTCGAACCTACCTGCCAGCCTGCCTTCCGAGTTCTCGTTGTCCAAGTTTTCTAGGTTGAAATCACTACTAATAGGGATTTCAGTAACTTGGGAAATGAGTAGTGTTTTGGAATAATCCATTCGTATCTCGCAAGCTAGGAACAGAAAATGTCACATCACTGCGGCTGCTTTAAGGATTTTAAGGCAGAACCAAAGGCGGTGGCTTAACCCCTGCTCGTGCATTAGCGCGGCGAGGCTTAAAGTCTTGAACTTTTTCTGACCTCGACTACATTTTCCTCTCATCAACAACAACCACCCAACAGCCTCTCTCCAGAGCAACAATTGTTCGCCATGTCGAGAAGATAGCCTTCTGCTCCTCGACAGTATGAGGGCTGCTGTTCTACACTGTAAGTTCTTACCGCGCGCATCCCCCCTCTCCCAAACCGCATTCAATGATGATATAATTTGCGATTGACCTTGTTTCGGTGGCACCCTCGCCGGGGTCGCTATATCGATCGAGTGGATGACATTCAATTCTTACATATTCTGAACAATGATCTCTTAACATGTTGCTGTCTATATTCTTTCTTGGGGAATCTTCAAACTGACCAGATTTCAGAACTCATCTGCATACCAGTTGCCATCATGCGCTGTCGCCCTCCCAACTATTCCTGCTATGGATGTCGGTCCACCCCACGTTGTATGGGCCGGTCTCGTGCATTAGAATATATGATTCTTTAATATATAGTGGAAGCAGGCTGGCATCAATGGGGGTTTCCTGTTCATAGTGATGCTATCGCAGAATATGCTTGGCACCCTCGAGGCTCTCACCGCATGTGCACTACTGTGCCATTGGTGGGTGAGAGTTTGGATTGAAATTGTAAGTCGAACTCCCAGCACAACCCCACTACTGCTCCTGTCTATGATTACAAAAAAGCACTGAAAATCCTGAGCTCTTCGGAGTGTTGACGATTATCTCTACCAAGATCACTGAGTTTGACAATCCAAACATTCGCATAATTCTTTCGCATTCTTGTTGAAGATTACTTGCTGACACGTTCATCACAGGACTCCAAAGGGTTTGTAGACACGAGTGCTAGATGGCTCGCCCAGTACTGAATCAGGAACAATGCGTTGGTCTTGAACATTTCTTTTATGAACAGTTACTCAATACACAATCTTACCACTCAATATATGTCTACTACAATTTCAATTCACCGTGATAACTTCCATTGATCTTCAATTCCTTTTTCTATTTTCCTCCGGCGCGAACAATTTAGGGTGAAGAAGAGAAGCGGTAGTAAAGCGCACCCTCCCACTTAGCTATTGTCCTAGTTGTCTTGGGGGTAATTTAAAGTATTACCCCGGACAACTAGATCAATTAGAACTATTGTCGCCTACGTTTAAAACAATCAAGTATCACTGTTCTAAAGTATTTAGGGCATTACTAAAATCACTAAGAAAGTTAGAGCAACGACGGTCCTTTATTATTGTCATTACATGGGCATGCCAAGGTGGCTAGCAGCCCCTAAGGTAAGTTGGCTTCACTCGCACAATAGTCTTATTCTCCGCTTGGTGAATAGTGAGCCGTCAGTGGCGGTGCACCTTTAAATTTCCTCGAGCAGCTTCAAGTCCCAAACTTCTTCTCTCATGAAACATCTCCATGCGCGAACACCCAACATTCATCGATCTTCAATTTCTCCACCATGAATCTCTATTGAGTCCTCAAGAATATCTGCAAGAGCATGAATCACAGCCTCAACGACTTCTCTCAACCCCCAGCGCTGTGCCAACCATTCGAGTCAACTACCCTCTTTCCAAATCCCGCAATGGCGTCTATCTGTAGCGACCAAGTAAAGATTAGCGAGATCCCTCAAGCCTCACCAGAAAATAATGACCAAGTTCCCAATAAGGACGATCCATTCTACGAGCCTCCATGGCACGCACCCCGCGGAAAACCTGCCAGCCATCCGGAGAATCGTGGAGTACTTGATATTACCAACCGAGTTGTAGAGCCAGGCTCGCTTCGACATGCGGTCATTTCAAATCCACGCAAAAAGCTTCAAGTTTCGCCAGAACTCTGGACAAACGAACACTTGAGTCTGTTTAACGTTACCTATGAAGTTCTCGCCCAGCATCAATATATGACAGATGAAGTGATCGATCTTGAAGCATTCAAGGTAGATCATACTCCGCAGCAATACGACCATCTCAAGAACTGCGTCCGCGCTATCCATTCGGATCATTACGAAGATTTCGACAAGGACGAACGGATGTATGACATATTCAATTACTTATTACGATGGTTGGCTAAGGACAGCAATTATATCGTAACAGAACCCACAATGTACGTAAAGTTTCTTGTTCTTTCTCATACTTTTAGATGCTAATTATCGCTCCAAGAACTTCTCTTTCCCGTGATGGGTTGGGCTTCAACTACGGTGACAAGTATGGTACAAAAAAGCGATTCAATTTATATTGTCGACAAATCGCTTTCGATAAAGATCTCGCAATTTCACGCATAGCTTATGTTAACAAGGCATTCCTCGGAAGACACGGGGGCTCGCTACTCCGTCAAAGGAAGAGGGCAAATAAGAAGAGCAGCAAATCTCAAAACCGAGACAAACATCCATTACATGGCGTAGAGACCTCGAACACACCCATTGACCCTTACTACGTTGGGCTATTGATTACGATGGCTCAATTAGCAGTCGCACGACTCATAAAGGCAGGCTATACTCATATCAGACCAAAAGATGTGAGTTGTCTTTTGCATATGTGCACTTCTAAATGCTGACTAGGTTTTCACAGTTTTACTTGTTCACTCCATCCAAAGACCGAAAGTCGCTCGTTCTCTATACGGCGATTGTCACCCCTCAGTTCTTGATGAAGTTTTGCGACCCCTACAAGAAAAACGATGATGGTCTTGTGATTACTCGAGAGGACTATCCGGTCGGTAACGAGACAGCAGTCATATCTGCAATCATGAAGATCCTCAACCTTCCTGAACATTTACATCGTGAATTTGTTTTTGATGAGGACCATCCATCGAATATTACCGAATACGACAATGAGCCATACATATTTCAGGAAGTTGACCTTGGTGAAGAATCCATGACAGAGGAAAAGGAGGCTACCGAGCCTCCTCGCAGTCCCACACAGGGAAAGAAGCGCAAGGCAGAGAGCTCATCGACACCAGACAAAAAGAAAAAGCGAAAGCGGGACCATGTCAAAACTTCTGAGTCTGAGGAAAGTTCCTCCCAGGGAACGAAACGCAAAGCAGCAGATCCACCGGAGGCTTTACGCCCAAGCAAAAAACGCAAAGAGCAAGATGCCACCGAGCATCAAGATACGCAGCTGGTCCCTCGAGTTTTTGCAACTCTAATCAGCTATGGGATTCGGACACCTTCCAGAAAGCGGACACGAGAGGAAGATGACGATACCATGGCTATCTCATCTCGAACAAAACGTTCGAGACGATACCATTGAAAGGATCGACAGCAAGTGGAGGTGGAGGTTGTACTGTTCCATCTCATTGTTTCGACCCAGTCAGTCTCGGTTAACCAGACTCGTTCTTCCAAACCACTTCGCAAATATAGTATACAAAGACATATCTGCAATGAACCACTGCGCTCATTGGCAGGCCCTTTGTGTCCACCATCTACGAATTCCGTAAACCAATCCATATCTCACACCGGAATCAATTCTTCTCGAATCTCGCGACTGCAACTTGAGTTCCTCATCTCGAGAGCTCATGCATGTGGTACGTAGTCAATTCACAGGATCTGATTCTCGAATTTCCCCCCTTTTTCTTCATACAAAATACGAATGGCACGATATGGACCATTTTTCTTTTCTTTCTTCCCGGCGCATCGGCCTCTCGCGTATACCCATTTGAATTTCTGCACCTCGACGCGTTGTTTCGGGGGGATTTTGAGGGATTTTTGCATTCTGGTGTTTCTTGAGGGATTTTTCTTATTTTTCTATGGGTGGGGTTTTTCGTTTGTTATTTCGGTTCTATGGCTTTTTTATGGAGATGGCTGCTAGTCTAGAAACCCAGACAGTATATCTGCCAGATGAACAAATGAATACATTGAGAAATTTCCTAAAAAATGTGATGTAGCATGTGAGAAGTCAATGTCGTGACTCCCCAATGAAAATGAAGACAACAACTCACTATCCCACCCTAAATCCTAAAAATAGTTTATACTACAAGTCCTAGGACAATGAATTTAGTCCTTTTTAGTAACTGGAAATAACGAAGAGCAACAAAACTCAAACTACATTATTTATCGTGTAACTTTATAGAATCAACTTCATTATTTAAATTACTCAACACATTTTTATTTACTACTCGTTATTACACTACCACCAACTGTCAACCGTTTTGAAACATTACAAGTTATTACTTTATAACTATTTGTAGGAAAAGATTGTACAAATCATCTGGAACAATTGCTTTAAGACTATTTACTAACTCAGAAATAGAAACTGCATTGAAATTTAAGTTGTCTTCTTCGTTTTCGTAACTTGGTATATTTTTATCCAATTATCGGAGGTTGCTTGGTGTATTAGGATAAGTGACAGTCATTATGTTTCTGCTTCTAGAAAGTGCTTTTTAAATCTGAGTAATTAAGTTTCCAAATCTAATATATTTAGTAAGTAGAGCTAACGCCTCTATAGAAAAGCTAGAGAGAAAATAAATCTTGCTTAAAATGCTTTTTAAGTATATAAAGTCTATTATGTTAAGAACATACTTGGGCCAGTATTTAATGAACGCCCTCAGCTAATTTTCAGCTCGTTTTTCGCTTCTACCCCACCCCCCTTTTTTCACTACTATCACTTATATATAATATAATTCTAGGTGTTTTTGTATAAAAAGTAGTAGAAATTAAAGCTCTATCCCTAGAAATCATTGTCCCCTCTATAGTCTATAACTTTCTAGAGAGTCTTTCTTAGGTTACTAATTACATTATCTATTACTTTCTAGGGTACCTTCTTCTACTCCTGTGCCCACATAAGCTTTAAATCTGCCTTGTTCTTTGGTTGTTTCTTTCTCTTATGTAGTTGTTGCCTTATATACTTCCAAATCTGCTCTATTAGGTTCATATCTGGTGACTGTGTAGGGTAAAGGAGGCGCTAAATAGAATAGTAGTATAATACTTCTTTAGTTACCTTGTGACTGTGAGGGCTAGTATTATCTGTAACTAAATGTATTATCTTCCCTCTCCCTAGTTTACGTAGTTCCTTATACTAAGGGAACAACTTTGGCTTAAGATACCCCTTGCAAAGCCGGTACTAATCTACCCCTCCCTTACCCCTGTCCCCCCTCTTATATGCTTGTTTATATAGAAAGTTATATAATTCAGCCCTCTTTCCAGGTACCCTACGTCCTTTACTAGCCCAGTAGTCTTC